>PVKE010045939.1:0-12433 GCA_004027555.1 Craseonycteris thonglongyai | reverse complement strand
GAGGAAGAGAAGAGGGGGGAGCAGCCGGAGGGAGAGAAGAGGGGGAGCAGCCAGAGGGAGAGAAGAGGGGGGGCAGCCGGAGGGAGAGAACGGGGGTGGGGGGCAACCGGCAAGACAGAAGCAGATCACACAAATTATGGTAAATTAGCATTTTTTTCCTTTCTCTTTTCTATATTACTCAATAGTTCCCCTTGTCTAACTCCTTTTCTCTCCCTGTCTCCTTACTCGTTGTCTTTAACTTCACATGTCCATTTCTCCACTTTGGTCTCTCTTCTCAAACAGGTCTCATCACCATTGTGACCTCGATCCAATTGTTCATAGGTGGCCCAGATATTGCTACCTCGTCTGATTAGGGGCTTGTTTAGGATGATTTGGTTAGAAGAGGGGAAGAGAGAAGACAAGATGAATTGATACCTTGAGGATGGCTCAGGCCCTGTTCAGGACCTTTGCTTTACGCCATTTGAAAATGTGTTTAGTGCCTAAAGCTGGGCTTTAAAGCAGTGGTCCCCAACCTTTTTGGCACCAGGGACAAGTTTTGGGGAAGATAATTTTTCCACAAATCGGGGTTGGGGGAGGGTTTCAGGATGATTCAAGCACATTACATTTTTTTTGTTTTGTAATAGGAATTTTTTTTTTATTGTTAAATTTAATGGGGTGACATTGATTGGTAACAATTAGGTAGTTTCCAGATGTACAAGTCCACATCACATCACCTATGCATCGCACTATGTGCCCACCTCCCAGAATCAGCTCCCCTTCCACCACCATATATCCGGTGTCCACTCCCCCCCACAAAAAAAAAAATCTCCCTACCCCCTCTTCCCCCCTCTCCAAGTAACCACCAAACTATTGAGTGTGTCCATAATGCCGGTGCCCTCTCCCACCTCCCCTCCCACTCTCCTTACCCCCTCCTCCCCTTCCCTCAGGCCATCACCAAGCTATTGAGAAGCACATTACATTTATTGTGCACTTTATTTCTATTATCATTATATTGTAATATAGAATGACATAATTATACAACTCACCATAATGCAGAATCCGTGGGAGACCCGAGTTTGTTTTCCTGCAACTAGATGGGCCCATCTAGACTCCTTTGTGATTCCAAGACCCCTCACATGTGCAGTTCATAATAGGGTTTGTGCTCCTATGAGACTCTAATGCCACCACTGATCTGACAGAAGGCGGAGCTCAGGTGGTCATGCAAGTGATGAGGACACTATAAATACAGATGAAGTTTTGCTCACTAGCCTGCCCCTCACCTCCTACCGTGTGGCCCGGGGACAGGGAGGGGTGTGGTTGGAGACCCCCGCTTTAAAGAATTAGAAAGATGTTGAAGGAGAATTCTATTGGAGTTTATCACATGGAAAAAACTCAGCTGACCAATGTCATCCCCAAAATTTAACAATAAAAAACAAAACAAAACAAAAGAAAAAAAACCAAAAAAACAACTCAGCTGTTCAAAGATGAGCAACCATGAGAGAAAAGCTCAGGGCCAGGAAATAGGATGTGGAAATTAATGGATCACAGATAAAAATATTGGACAACAGATATAATGACACCAAATCAGTAAGTAACATATATTATAAATAAGCTTGCAGGCTACTAAAAACTTACGGCATGAGATTCTTTAAGTGTAAATTAAAACCAAGATGCCATGTGGGATTCCTGGAAATGTTCAGGTTCTGTCACAAATGTACTTAGGCTGAAATAATGAAAAAAGACTCCTTGAATAGAACATTGGTGCACACTACTAGAAGAGTTTAGGCCTTCTGAATTTTGACTATTTAATTACATTTACATCCTCCTCCCACCTCTGCTCCATAGCATGTCCCAGACCTGTAATGGTGACAGCCAACAGAGCCACAGTTTATGAAGAGTTGAAAATGTTGGCTCCTAGGCAAAGTCCATTTCTTACATTGACCTTTTATACTTGAAAGCAAGCCTACATGAAACGGCTGACTTTAAGTATTCTCCTTTACAGATAATGAACCTGAGAATTAGAGGGACCTGAGAATAAACAACTTGCCAGACTCCTACATTTAGGAGACAGAAAAGTCAGATTTCAAATCCTTGTTTCCTAGAGCCTATATTCTTGAACACTTTATGTCCCGCCTTGATAAATCAGAGATTTCCTATGATAGCAACCTCTAGCCATACAGCTGATTTGGTTCATTGAATTTCTTTTCAAAACATTTAGACCAGACACACTGTTTATTTCTCTTCATTATTTCAAACTCCTCCATTGATTGTTTTAATATAATTTTTATATTTTTTAATGTATTATATATTTGTTTCCCTATCTCAAATTTCATGTTAAAAAGTACACTGGGTAATCTGTAAGATTTAGTGACCTGAAAATTTAAATTAAAAAAAAATTATGTCATATATACAAATGGAAAGATAAGGAATACAAACACAATCTATGTTATAGAGGTTTTCTTGCTAAATGGGCAGTTTCAAAGTTTAAAGTTAAGCAAGCAGTAAGAAATCAAGCTATATTCAATGATTCTTTGTCTTTGCTCTTTTGGCTTCCAATTCAAGATCCATTCCCAACTTTCAACCCTTATTCTGCTAGTCAAGTACCCTCAATTTGTCATGCACAAAGAAAGACAGGATAGTTGAACAAACTTCTAGAGTTCTTTTGCCCCAAATTACTAAAGTTCAAATGTTAAAAATTCAAATCACATTACTAATATTACATGTAATATAATGGATTATTTGAAATGATGAATCAAGATAATTTTTGCCGAGAAATAGATCAGCATTAGTTTTAGATACTTTTTGAAACTCATTATAAGTAACCTGGTTATTACTAAATCCGATTCATATGAGATCTTAAGAAATTAGAAATGTATCTCATAAAATGTGTGTTAAAAAAGTTGGGCTATGTTAGAACTGTCTATGGGTTGGGAACATAAAATTCACAATGAAAAAGGTAATGAAAGTAGGGAAGAATTAGGATATCAAAAGAAATATGGAACTACACTATCAATTCTTGATGAGAAAAGGGAATATACTCTATTTTTAAATCAAATACGTGGGGAAGCCGGGATGGCTCAGTGGGTTAAGCGCTCACTTTGCAGCGCCGGGGAACCATATGCTGAACTGGGAGCTCCCCTGGTTCAGTTCTCTCTCTGTCTCTGTATCTCTCTCTCTCTCTCTGTCAAAATAAATAAGTAAATAAATAAATATTAAAAATATATACATATTAAAAAATTTAAAAAAAATAAAAATAAATAAATAAATCAAATACACACTGTGATGATGAGTAAATCTGCAGCCTCACTTTTAACACAAAGATAAATAACTAAGCCACAGCTCTCAGGAAAACTAATGTACCTAAAAATTCTAACCACTACTCAGAAAATTTGATTATGGGGAAGCCTGGATGGCTCAGTGGGTTAAGAACTCACTTTGTAAACCTGGGGTCCAAGGATTGAATCCCAATCTTGGCCTGATCTGGACCCATATGCTGAACTGGGGTGTGCTTTCTATGTGGGAACCCCCCAGTTTGGTTCTCACTGGAGTGAGCTTCCCATGTGGGAGGCCCCCAATTTGGCTACTGGCTCAAGGGGGTGCGCCTCCCATGCGGGCAGCCCCCCCCCCGCCCCCGCCCAGTTCCTGCCCTGTGTGGCCCCTGCCCACCTGTGTGGAACAAAACCACGTCGAAAAACTGATGACGAATAACTAGGAAAACTGCTCTGGGTTCTCTCACTTCTCTCTGTCTGTCTCTGTTTCTGTCAAAAATAATAAAATAAATCTTAAAAAAAAAAAAAGGAAAGAAAATTTGATTAAGAAATTTTAAAAGAGTGGTATTTCCCTGAGATAGTCAAGTTGAATGTCAGCTATAAGTATTTATATGCCTTAATTAGGTGGGACGGGGCCTCAGCCCCCCCCCCCCCAGCTTACCAACAGATGGTTATTAGAAGTGACTTTTTTGGGCCCTCTGAGAAATTTAATAAGAAAAAATGTGATTGGAGTTTGCAATGTATATAGGGGGAAAAAACAACAAAGCTAACATATGTGGGTTAATATGTTAGCAACTTAAAGCAGTATTTTGTACATACTAAACATTCAATAAATGTTAACTGTTAATAATAATAATAGCAGCAGCTAAACTTTATGGTGCTGTCCACACACATACAAGGGAAGCACGGATAAGAAGAGATGAGTAGGGACATTTTAAATGAAGGAAAACTTGAGTTGATTTACAAAAATATGTTAAGAGAAAGGAGAGAGGGAACCACTTGAGCAAAGGAATAGATGTGAGGAGAAGAGAGGAAGAAAACCTTATTCAGTAGTACGTTTGGCACACTGTTTATTCTTCTGTATTATCACCTCTTAAGTTTAGGGCTGCTAGTATGACTGGCTATAAAAGATGTACATGCTGGCTCGTATTAGGTTGAAATGGTCTATGTGTATCCAGATCATTAGGGGTCTTACATTCTTGGTAGGGGAACCTGTTTTGTAGAGTAGGTCATGGAGGGCGATCACAGATTCCGGAGTAGAAGAGTACAAATAAAGTATTTCAGTTCAGGCTCTAGAGACAGGACAGCTGGACTTGAATGTGAGCTGTTCTCTTATTAACTGTGTCTCTCCCTAGTTGCTTAACTTCTCAGAGCTCCAATGTTCATATTTGTAAAATGGATAAAATAGTGTTTACCTCATTCTGTGTGAAAATGAATGTAAAGTGATGAGCACACTACCTATCACATAGCCAGCATTCTCAATAAATGCCAGCTGTTACTACCTAGGGAGCCAAGTTCTAGGTGATAAAGACTATGGGGGTGTACTTACAGATGCAGGGAAATGGGAAGAAGCAAATCATTCTAATACTTTTGGAAAAACATACCCATTGAGACACCCAGATTTCAACAATTTGGACCTTAGTGACAATTAATCTAAGTTATGAAGTTCAAAACAGAGAAGTTAGACTGGGTTTCTAAGTATAAAAATTTGGCTACTTAAAATTAGGAGGGCTATTTAGAAAGTATCCAGCTATGTCATTGTTCTCATTGTCAATGGCTGGATTTTTTTCCAGACAACTCTCATATTTCAAATATGGAATTATCACACCAATATATCACTGTGATAATGTATCTACCTCCCTCTTCTGTTGTTGTAATATTAAAAAAATATTTTTTTATTTTTCAATTACACTTGACATACAATGTTAGATTAGTTTCAGGTGTACAATGCAATGGTAAGTCATTTCTATAACTTACAACGTGATCACCTTGATAAATCCAGGACCCATCTGACACCATACAGTTGTTATAATACTACTGACTACATCCCCATGCTGTCCTCCACATCCCCATGTCTATTTTGTAACTACCCACTTGTATCTCTTAATTCCCTCTCCCTCTTCACCTATCTCTACAACCCTCCCACTCCAATCCAGCAACCATCCAAATGTTCTCTGTACCTATGAGCTTATTTCTGTTTTGTTTGTTCATTTATCCTGTTCTCTAGATTTCACATATAGGTTAAATCATATGATAGTTGTCTTTCTCTGCCTGACTTATTCCACTCAGCACAATACACTCTACCTCCATCCATATTGTAGATAATGTATCTTGTTCCATTACTGAAACAAGAGTTTAAGAGCTCAAAGGAAGAGAGTGTCTAAAACCCGACACTGAGTCATTGGTTACTTCAGGAGCCCTGTAAATGACCACGCTGTAGGGGAAACAAACAGAAAATCAAGAAACCAAGAGAAACGTAACAAAGACTGCCAAACAAATAAACATCCTAACCATGAAGGAGACTGTTATGGGCCAAACTTTTTTTAGTATCTTGTTTGTTTTATGTGACAGTGGCCACCAATATCCCTAGAAGTACAATAATATACATATGCGCCTCCCCTTAAACCCTCATGAAACTGCTCTTGGAGTTCAAGAAGGATAGATAGCATATCATATACATTCTTGTATTACCTACCATTACTGAACAAATAGTAGGTATTCCATGATTTGTTGAACTGAACTGAATTTGTGAAACAGGCTGTTCCAAATGAAGGACTATGTTGGGGCCTTGAGCTTCAATGCTTATCATCTACAAAACTATTTTCCTAACATCTAAAGCATTTTAAGAGAATTAGTTTAAATGCCATAGCATACTTTTTCAATGCTTCAAAACAATCTCCTTAACTGAATATCCAGAATCTAGATTCCAGATTAACTAGGAATGTGAAAATTCTGATATTCAGTAGCTATTGGGTAGATGAATCATTCTGCTTTGTGTAAGTACAGCTAAATATTGCCTGTGGGTGAGTTCCAAATGACAAGTTTAAAGTCCTGGGTTCCAGTCTTGCTTTTGCCACTTAACACTCCTGTCATCTCCAACATCTATTAAATTGTAAATAAAGAAGCTGTGGTACATTTACACAATGGAATACTACTCAGCAATAAGAAAAGATGAAATATAGTCATTTGTGACAACAGGAATGGACTGTGAAACTATGTTATTAAGCAAAATAAGTCAGACTGAAAGAATCAAGAAACACATGACCTCACTTATAGGTGTATTATAAAAAGTGAAATTAACAGAGATACTTTACGGACACACTCAATAGTTGGGTGGTTACCTGAGGGTAAGGGGGGAGGGGGATGGGTGAGTGGGAGGGGGGAGGAGTTGGGGGGGCAACATATATATGGTGATGGAAAGAGAACTGACTCTGGGTGGTGAGCACATAATGTAATACATAGACAATGTAATGTAGAATTGTACATCTGGAAACGATGTAATTGTTACCAACCAATGTCACCCCAATAAATTTAACAATAAAAGAAATGATGACGAGACTATCCACAATACCTCTTCTTCAGAGAAGCAGCATGTATAAAAGAATGATTAAGTGTAAAGGAAATAGATAATTGAGAGTTCATGTTTTTCTTGACTTGAATTATTATCATAGTTAGGTTTTCATTTGGGGGTGAGAAAACATTTTGTGAGGGTTATACCAATAGCAATTTTTTCTTTTTAAAGATTTATTTATTGTCTTTTTAAAGATTTATTTTTATTGTTTTTGACAGAGAGAAAGAGAGAGGGATACAGAGACAGAGAGAAGGGGGAGGGCCCAGAGAAGTCTCCATAGTTGCACATCATTGGTTTTTCCACATAGTTTCATTCCACAGGTGGGAGTGGGGCTGCACAGGGCAGGAACTGGGCCGGGGTCTCACCCCGTTGAGAACCGAACTAGGGGCACTCCCCAGTTCAGCATATGGGTCCGCACGAGCTGGGGCTGGGTTTCGATCCTCGGTCCCCAGGGCTGCAAAGTGAGCGCCTAACCCACTGAGCCATCCCAGCTTCCCAGCAATTTTTGTCTTAATCATCATTTTGTACATAAAGAGTAAAGTACATCAGCTTAAGTTGACAACACTGAGGGCAAAGGAGTAGCCAAAGAAAGCAGACACTGGACAAGAATATGACCAATGCCATTGAATCAATCAAAGTGGCTAATAAAGCTATTCTTCTTTCAAAACTTTAGCCTAAATATCAACAGATGAAATATGCTTTTATAAACAAAAAGTCTTTATGAGGATCCAGGCTGTGAGTTTAAAAATCACTAAATGCTGAACTAATGAGTGAAGGAAAGTGAATCTTCATGAAAATAATTTACCATCTTTTTATATTAGTATCAATAAAACATTTTAGGTACCCTTTCCCCCCAAAAATTAGTACCATAAAAAATAAAATTGAATTTATTTAGATAGTTATTCTGATACCTATCTTACTTAGATACCTATCTTAGTATCACTTAATGCTACAGTGACAGCAAGCAAATGCTGAGAGATCCTTTTCTTTTTTAAAAGAAGAATGTTTGGGAATAACAATCATGTAAATAAACAAGTTTCTGGATTATTAAAAAAAAAAGAAAAGTAGTACAAGGAAAGGTAAGTTTCATTACAGAAAGTTAATCCCCGTGACCAAAATATTTCTTCAGTTTCTTAAAACAGGAGAGTGTATAGGTCAAACAATGTGCAAATCCTAGGGTGCACGTTAATCTTTTAAGAGGATAGTCACAATCCAATATTTGAAGTGTTTTAATTATATATTCATTGTGCTCCCCACCCCACTCCTACACCCTCTCTCTAGAAGAAGAAGGGAAAAAAAAGTAGATAACAAGTTTGTGTTAAGTACTCAACCAAAAGCAGGCAGTCTTTGAGGGAGAACGATAAAGCATATTTGATGTTTTCCACTACTTTTCCACTCTCTTGAGGGGAAAAAGTGAAGGGTTGGGGAAAGACACGCTCAAGGTCTGAATCAAAGGAGGAATACACATTATTGTGAAACTAATGAACAGATGACATCTATGAGACGACTTCCCACACGTCGTTAAGAAGTAGGACAACTGAAAAAAATGTTAGCACCCTGTTTCTTGACAGGCTTGGAGCCCAGAAATTGCCCCAGGCCTCCCTTGGGAAGTACAAAGACACCAATCGTGCTTTGGGCTCTAATAATTCCCATCCCCACCAGATGCAAGCTGCAGCACCATGCTGAAAGGCAGCTGTGCCTCTACTGCTCAGTACAGAATCCGAGAAAGTAAAAACAGGCCGGTGCCACAGAAAGCGTTCAAACCACAAGGCTGTCCGTGTAATTAAGTTCCAGAAAGCTGGTTCCACTCCCAAGTGGCCCCTGGCAGAGGAGTGTGGGCAGAACGCTGTCTGTCCCGCGGACAGGTCCTGGCTGGGAATACTCACTGGGCTGAGCCAATTCTGCTCTCTCTCTTGCCGAGCACTTTGGCAGGCTTTGGGTCTTCCACATCCTGCTGTAGCTCAGTCATCGGGGCCGCGTCTGGAGGGCACCTTCAGGCCTCCGCGAGCCGCCGGGCCGTGGCCCCCTGCTCCCGCTCCTCTCCGCGGCTCTCACCGTCCCGGGCGCAGGCCCTGCGAGCCGCGCCGCGCCCTCCCCGCGCCCTCCCCGCGCCCTCCCCTGCGCCCGCCGCTGCTCGGCGCATCCAGGACAGGCCGATCGCAGGCGGCCACCAACCTGGACACGTCCAAGGGCCCCGCGATTGGTCCGAGAGGGCGTGCACGAGCCGGCGAGCGAGGGAAGGGGAGGGCCGGAGCGAAGTGACAGCCTCCTTCCCCAACCCAGGAGTCGGAGGAAGAGAAAAAGGAAACCTGTTGAACTAGTCTTTCTGGGAGAGGAAGCTAATTGGCCAAGCAGGTGAAACATTTGCCTAAGAAGGCATCACACACTGTATTTAGCTTCCTGGTAAGAGGTGGTTGTTTTTTCCCTCCCTCCTACCCTGACTGTAACTAGGGGGTTTAAGAATGACCAGGCAGGGAAAGCCGGGACGGCTCAGCGGGTTGAGCGCTCGCTTTGAGGCCCCGAGGACCGAGGATCGAATCCCGGCTCCGGCCCAGGCAGGACCCGCATGCTGAACTGGGGAGTTCCCACAGTTCGGTTCTCTAGCTGTCTCTGTCTCTGTCTCTCTCTCTATCTGTCAAAAGTAAAATAGAAATAAATATGCACTGAAGATAAAATAATTACTCTCTATAAATATAAAAAGATATATAAAAAAAAGAATGACCAGGCTGCTATAGCTACAGGAAATGGATTCGACTGAGTGAGGATGTCTCACATAGATAGATGCTCTGTGTGGGCTGGCCTATACTCCAGCCTAAATTATTCAAACAGGATATTGCTAGTTTAATAACAAAGGTAGCAAGAAGTGGTTACCTTTAGTGGGTGTCTGGTTAACCCTACCTAGTTCTGTCGGGGAGAAAACGTTCATCAGAACCTCAGAGCAACTTCCTTATGCGCTCACCCAATAAAATGAACGTCTCTTCTTCCCTTCTCGGTGAGATTTTGACTTGCTGGTTCTGTCTGAAATTTTGCATTTGAAGCATTCAGTTATGCTTTTGACAAATTTTTGAGAGTTTCCATATACCAGGTATTATTCTAAACATACTTATAGCAGATAACTTAAGTGTTGGTGGTTTTCTGATTTGTTATAGAGTAGTTGAGATTAAGAATAACTAATATAAAACTTTGTGGTTGGCCACCCAACTTGACTTTAAAACCGTTACAAGTGGCGATAGTAGAGCCTGACATGGCTGAAAAATATTACTAAATCTAGGGCTGCAAGTTCTTGATTTTTCTTTTAAAATTAATTTTAGATTTCATATTTACAAAGACTATGCAACCAAAATATATATTTTGTAAAGATTTATTTTTATAGTTTTTTTGACAGAGAGAGACAGACAGAGAGAGAGAGAGACAGAGAGAAGGTGGAGGGCCCAGAGCAGTCTCCATAGTTGATATTAGTTTTCCATATAGTTTCACTCCACAGGTGGGTACAGGGCTGCACAGGGCAGGAACTGGGCCGGGAGCCTCCCACATAGGCCCCGGCAAGAACTGACACACCCCAGTTCAGCATATGGGTCCACATGGGCCTGAGCTGGGATTCGATACTTGGTCCCCGGGGCTGCAAAGTGAGCGCTTAACCCTCTGAGCCATCCCAGCTTCCCCAATATTTTAATATATATTTATATATGTGTATACCTACCCTTCTAAATAACCTTAAACATTTGGAGATGCAAGTACTTTCCAAAGTTTTCTTATTCTTTCTCCATTAACTAGCTTATATCATTAGGCTGAGAGAACAAAAGCATCTTGTGGTAGCCTACTCGCTCCAAAATTGGTTCTCGTGACACTTGAAGAATAAATGAAAAGAGTTTATATAAAAGTCAATGAGCATTCTCTTTTCCTGTTTGTTTTTTGGCTTCCTGGTTACTGATCCCTTCACCGTGGCAGCCCAGCGGGTATGTGTGTGGGGGTGGGTCTGGGTGACCTAGAGGATTGGAAGTGGTTCTCTTCTGTGTCCTTAGCTGGCTCTTCCTGTGACATTAGGCTTGCAGCCTCCCTGTCCCTTCTCTAGCTCTACCCTCTACTCAGGATGGGGGTGGGCTTGAAATGTAGATGAGGTTGTTATTCTCTCAAATGCTAGGTGGTGACTCTCTCCTTAAACCTCAGGTGCCTTCCAAGGTGTCCCACTACAAAACTCAGACCACAACTAACTTTTTTTCGCCCCTAAGTAATTTTTTTTTATTATTATGTAATAGAATATTTATCATTTTAACCATTGGGAAAGATACAATTCAGTGACATTAAATACATTGACAATGTGAGTAACCATCACCACTATCTAATACCCAAAACTTTTTTCCTTTTTATTAATTGTTAAATTTATTGGTTGGTAAAAATTACATAGGTTCCAAGTGCACAATTCTACATTACATCGTGTATGTATTTCATTATGTGCTCACCACCCAGAGTCAGTTCTCTTTCTATCACCATATAAAGGGTGTCCCAAAATTCACGCAAGATTTGAATTTTGCATCATTTTGCGGTAAAGTGTTGCCAATGGAAAAAAAAAGACAGTGTGACAGCTGACAGTTCAGGGTTATTGAAAATGGAGAGCTAAATGAAAGAACAACACGTTGTCATTGTTGAGCAGTGAAAATTTACAATTTTTAATTATAAACCTGTGTTTTCTATCAAAATTACTTCTTGCGTGAATTTTGGGACACCCTTTATTTGATGTCTCCTCCCTACTTCCCCACCCATCTCCCCCGCTTACCCTCAGTTAACCCCTGAACTATTGACTGTGTCCATGAGCCAACACTTTTTTTTTTTATCATCCCCAACACAAACTCTGTATGCATTCAATGGTGTTTTCCTCCCCCTCCCCACCTCCTAGCACCTGATAACCTCTATTCTAGTTTTTGTCTTTATGAATTTGTCTGCTCTGGGTACCTCATAGAAGTGGGATCATATAATAGTTTTTCTTCCATTTCTGGCTTATTTCACTAAGCATAATATTTTCAAGATCCATCCAAACTATAACATTACTTCATTCCTTTTTATGGCTGAATAGTATTTCCTATATGTACATTGGTCTATCTGTTCATCTGTTGTTGAACATTTGGGTTGTTTCTACCTTTTGGCCATTGTGAACAATGTAACTGTGAATACTGATGTACAAATATCTGTTGGCATCCTGCTTAAATTCTTTTGGGTATATACCCAGGAACGGAATTGCTGGTTGTATGGTAGTTCTATGCTTAATCTTTGAGAAATGGTCAAGCCTCTTTTAATGCATGAGTAAGGGCAAATGTTCCCTTATGTGGGCTTATAGCTCAATGAACAAATACTCAGTTGCCCTGAAACTTGTTCTTTGTGTAAGGCAGGGGTACCCAACCTTTTTATACCCTAGGGCGTATTCTAAAATATTGGTAGGGCGGCGGGCACCAGCTATTTCTAAGGATATTTATTATTGAACAAGAATAAAAAATAATAAACAAAAATAATTTTAAAATAATAAATTTATTGTACAAATTATATACACACAAAGAAACATATATACAAAACGTAATACAAAGTAAATAAAAAACACACGTATAATAAAATCATTTAAAAA
>PVKE010045938.1:0-12441 GCA_004027555.1 Craseonycteris thonglongyai | reverse complement strand
TTTGACAGAGAGAGAAAGAGAGAGATACAGTCAGAGACAGAGAGAAGGGGGAGGGCCCAGGACAGTCTCCATAGTTGTACATCATTGGTTTTTCCACATAGTTTCATTCCACAGGTGGGAGGGGCTGCACAGGGCAGGAACTGGGCCAGGGTCTCACCCCGGTGAGAACTGAACTGGGGGCACTCCCCAGTTCAGCATAAGGGTCCACACGGGCCAGGGCCGGGATTCGATCCTCGGCCCTCGGGGCTTCAAAGTGAGCGCCTAACCCACTGAGCCATCCCGGCTTCCCCCCCTTTTTTTTTTAACTGAACTGGGGACCTCACCACATTTGGGAAACACACCCCAGTTCAGCATGTGGGTCTGCCGGGGCCGGAGCCGGGATTTGATCCTCAGTCCTCCGGGCTTCAAAGCGAGCACTTAATCCGCTGAGCCATCCGGCTTTCCCTGTTTTTTATTGTTTTTGACACACAGAGAGAAACAGAGGCAGAGACAGAGAAAGAGGGAGACAGAGAGAAGGGGGAGGGCCTAGAGCAGTCTCAATTGCTGAATGTCATTAGTTTCCGATATAATTTCACTCCACAGGTGGGCGCAGGACAGAGCAGGGTGGAAACCAGGCTGGGGGGCCTCCGGAATGGGAGGCACGCCCCCACGAACTGAGGGCCTTCCATGTGAGAGGCATGCCACAGGAGGGAGCAGAACCGGGGGCCTCCCACCTGGGAAGCTCACCGCAGCAAGAACCGAACTAGGGCACACCCCAGTTCAGCATATAGGTCTGCATGAGCTAGGGACTGTCCTGGGACCCCAGGACTGCAAATGAGCACTCAACCTGCCGAGCCATCCTGGCATCCCCTCCAGTGGTCGGCAAACTGCGGCTTGTGAGCCGCATGCGGCTCACAGTTTGCCGACCACTGCATAGTCTTACATCTTAATGAAGGACATTAATAAGAATAGGTAAGTGAGTTCAAATATGAATAATGCAAGTAAGAAGAGAAATGTGTTGTGGTATTTAAGGGAGTGAGGGAGAGCTGAATTTGTCACACCAAAATATGCCTCTTTGAGAATATTGATTATTTTAAACTGATTATTTTAAAGATACAAATAACAAAATCTTTGACCTTCCCTCTAACTGCCTAAAAGCATTTAGAGGAGCTGTTTTAGCAAGGGAGATATCATCACAGATAACTATAGTTTAATATGAACTAAGTCTGATAGACAGGCAGGAAACTAGCAAGGCCCCTCTGATCAAGGTTTAATCTCTGTCCCTTGTTAAAGATGGCCCAGTAAATATTCATTTACTAAACTTTTGCTTTTCCTTTTCCATTCCATGTAAATTGCCTTCTTCCCCTTTAAATCTCCAAACCACATAAGCTTTAACTGCCACATCTATCCTCGAGCCCCTATTATGGAATCCCTGTATGTCTATGCAGGCCATATAATAATTAATGTGGACATAGATGAGCAAATGTTGTTTTTTAAGTTTTCTCATTAAGAAAACTAGCATAAATTTAAAAAATTGACCATTTGCAGGATGACACCAGAAGCTCAAAAATTATTTTTACCTGAAGTCTTTTGATGTTTGTTCTAGGGATAAAGTTCAAAATAATAAGGGGATTGAGGGTTGATACCATATTTTCCGGCGTATAAGACGACCCCCTAATTTTACAGTTAAAACATAGGTTTAGGCCTATATTCACTGTATAAGACTACGTTAGGGGGTCGTCTTATACGCTGGAAAATATGTAGGCTTGGACAAATGCAAGCAGGATGGAGAAGAAACTGTTTAAGTTTTTTCTTTCATTTTTTTTTTAAGATTTACTGTTTTTAAAAGAGCAAAGAAAGACAGAGAAACAGAGAGAAGTGGGGAGCGGGGTAGAGCAGTCTCATAAGTTGCACGTTGTTGGGAGCCGGTCAGGGGCCTGAACGGAAAGGTTTCTGGGGGCCTTGATGGCAAGGCCTAGGCTCCCTTGACCTCCCAGGAAGGACTGACCTGGGGCCTGGATGGCAAGGCCTTGGCCTCCCCTTCACCTCACCATGTGATAGAAAAGAAAGTGTACGTGCAGCTTCGCATGAAGGCCAGACCAGTTGATTGGTTACTAGGCCCAGGGTTAAAAGGATATGTATGGGGAAGGGTCTGTTTGTTCCTGATAACAAATCTGCTTATGCTAATGAATAACCCACCCTGTACTTTAAGAATATCTCTTAAAGACCTATAGACACACTCAATAGCTAAGTAATTGCCTGAGGGAAGGGGAGGAGGGGGGAGGGAGAGAGGGAGGGGATGTGGGAGAGGGCACCAGCATTATGGACACACTCAATAGTTTAGTGGTTACCTGGTGAGGGGAGAGGAGGGGAGAGGAACAGTTGTGGTTGGGGGGAGGTGGAAGTGGACACTGGATATATGGTGATGGAGGGGGAGCTGATTCTGGGTGGTGAGCACATAATTCGATGCATAGGTGATGTGATCTGGACTTGTACATCCAGAAACTGTCTAATTGTTACCAATCAATGTCACCCCAATAAATTTAACAATAAAAAAAAAAAAGAATATCTCTTAATCTCTTCCCTATTCCTTGTAATGCTGTCAATTTTTGCTATATAAAGCAAACAATAAAGCTATTTGGGGCTGCTCCTATTGAGGACAGCGGGCTGGAAATTTTGACAAATTTCCCACCGCTCGAACTCAGGGACCTCGTTCCGCCAGGCTGGTTCCTGACAGCATGTCATCAGTTTTTGACACAGTTTCATTCCACACATGTGGGTGGGGACTGCGCAAGGTGGTGGGAACTGGGCCAGGGACCTTCAACATGGGAGGCATGTCCCCATGAGCCAGGGGCCAAACTGGGAGTGGGTGTTGAGAACCAAACTGGGGGCTTTCTGCATGGGCAGCACACCCCAGTTCAGCACATGGGTTCACACAGTTCAGGGCCGGGATTCGATCCTCGGTCCCCAGGGCAGCACAGCAAGTGCTTAACCTGCTGAGCCATCCTTGCATCCTTGCTTTCTATTTGAAAGGTTTAACTCTACTACTAGCATGTATGTATTTTGTAATTTAAAATAAAATAAAAAGATAAGAGAGTTTTTGTCTCAAAATAAAAAGTTTTTTAGAATTTAATATGCATAACCTATGATTTAAATGTTTTATTTTTAGGCATTTAACCTATAGAAATACAGTTCTCCCAATGGTATACATAAATATACATATAAATAAAGGAGTATATACCAGCTATTTTATAATAGTGAAAAATTTGAAAGCAATAAAATATTGATTAATACATCGTTATTATTTTTTGGTTATATCTAGTTAATTTTAATAATCAAAATAACTCTGAAATGAGTGATTTTCCTTTTTTTTTAAACAAAGCAGGAAATTAAGCCTTAAAGAAGTTAAGTATATTTCCTAATGACAAACAGCTATTAATAGTATGTATTGAATATGGTAACTACAACTCTAACCCAAGTCTGCTTGACTCTAAAACTTACACGTAATCTAAAAAAATCCTTACAAAACTAGTAAGCGTAAGAGTATGTATTTGAAATCCAGAAATTCAGAAGCTATTTAAGTTGTTTTAAAAATTTTATTTATAGAAACTTTACCATAATGATTAACCTTATGCATATGTTGTTTTGTACTTGTAAAGGTATATTTGAAAGATAATTTCTTATAAGTGTGATTTATGTATCAAAGAATAAATGCATAAGAATTTTCTTAAGCTATTTCCAAATTCTATTACATTGTATATTCATTAGCAGTGCATAAGAGAGCCTGTTGCTCACATCACTGTCAACACAGTGTTCATCCTTTCCATTTTTGCCAATCTGACATGTGAGAAATGGTTTTTTGGTATAGTCTTAATTGTGTTTTCTCTTGTTAATAGTTAAGTTAAACATATTCCTTTTTTATTTTAACACTTATTTATTTTCTATTGTTTTTGACAGAGAGAGAGAGAGAGAGAGAGAGAGAGAGAGAGAGAGAGAGAGAGAGATATACAGAGACAGAGAGAGAACTGAACTGGGGGAGCTCCCCAGTTCAGCATATGGATCCACACAGGCCGGGGCTGGGACTCGATCCTTGGTCCTCGGCACTGCAAAGTGAGCGCTCAACCCACTGAGCCATCCCAGCTTCCCCTAAACATATTCTAACTATGTCTTTGTCCTCTTTTTCCTCAGACTTGTGATCATTTTTCCTTACATTTTAAGATCCCTTATATAATAGGAAAAATTAGCCATTGATCTATACTATAATTTAAAAACATTTCTCCCAAGTTGGATATTACATACCTGCTATAAGCTGGATCTTTTTTTTTTTTTTAATTTTTATTTATTTTTTTAATTATACTTGACAGAGAGACAGAGAGAGACAGAGAGAAGGGGGAGGGCCCAGAGCAGTCTCCATAGTTGTATGTCATCAGTTTTGACTTGGTTTTGTTTCACACAAGTGGGTGGGGGAACACACAGGGCAGGAGCCTGGCTGGGGGCCTCCTGCATGGGATACTTGCCCCGGTGAGAGCCAAACAAGCACACCCCAGTTCAGCATATGGGTCATCATGGGCTGAGGCTGGGATATGATCCTTGGACCCTGGGTCTGAGAGGCAATCGCTTAACCCACTGAGCCATCCTGGCTTCCCCTCTGAGTTGGGTCTTATACTTTGGGGCAAAAGAGATAAAAATACTTTCAAAATAACTCTTTTCTTTAAGAAATGCATTCTAGACAGGGAAGTAAAGGCACAAACATGAAAATATCTCCTGTAAAATAAGAACAAATATTCTTAGTACCCCTCAAAATAATAATTTAGATGAAAAGAAGAAGAGAATCTCAAAAGATAGATATTCCATTGTAGGCTGAGTATTGGGGTAAACAGAGTTTAAATATGAACTAAAGGTTTCCAAGGATAAGTTGATCTTGGACTAAAATTCAGGCTGAATTGCTCTTCTGAATCTCAGAGAACATCAGGCTAGATCTCTAATGTGGATAATTAATGATTAGTGAGCAAGTCACTAAATTACATATGGAAGTTTAAAAAATTTTAACAATTGAAGAATATATAAATTTATATTAGATATAAGCAAGTTTTTTGACTTATTTCAATAATAAATATGATTTTTAAGTACAAAACACTTTTGGATGGAAAAGAGTAGTCTATCCCTATACAATTATCTACATTTTGATAGATGGGTGGATCTATACACACATGTTACTGTGTGTTAGCATGTTTGAATTTGGTATACACACATATGTGATTATGGACATGTGTAGCTGGTAAAAAAATGTATCATTTTATGGGACTATAAATTTTTAGATATGACAGTTCTCAGGGTTTTCCATTGTGAGAAAGATGTTCAGTTGGAAAATCTAAATGTCAAAATTATATGTAAGTATTAGGTAACTCATTAGGGAGAAAATGCAAGTGAGAGCTGAGAAAAGTCTATTTGGATGGTAGATTTTAAGTAAGCTATCACATTTCTCCTAGTTATTCTTCAGATGGTTGGGGGATGATAAAGTATTTGAAAAATAGGTGGGAGAAAATGAGGTGGCTATTAACTATAGATTTCTAAAAAAAGAAATAAAGGTGGATTTTAATAGAACATTTTTGTTTGTTTGTATTAACTCTTTTGAATTCTATACTCTACCAGAGACATTTCCTCAAACAAATAAAACTCTTTATAAACATTATTTTCAATGACTAATATCTGATAATTCACATATGTTAAATAGCATTTTTTATTTAATGTCATCTATGCAGGATATGAAGGCTATTTTTCTTTTTTCTTTTTTTTTCCCTGTTGTAAATTATTCTGGAGTTAATGACTTTTTGCATAAATTTTTTTGTGTTCATTTCTGATTTTATTTGAGCTACATTCCAGAAGAAGAATTAGTAGGTCAAAGAGAATGAAAATGTTCAAGGCATTTGATCATATTGCTAAATTCCAAATGATTCTACAGATTTGCATTGTTATTGTGAACATGCGATATGTTCGAGAGACCACCTCTAGAGAAAGATTACAAAGCTTGTAATCTTTGTTAATTGTAGATTTTCTAGACTATCACTATATTACTCATAGTGAATAAAGAATATTAAAATGGCAGCTGATCTAACTATATGAGAGGGAACACCCCCCCAAAAAGAACCAGAATATATTTATTAAAAAAATTATGTATTTATTCTCACATGTTTAAACTTCAGTTACATTCAACATACTCTTTGATGCAATACACCTACTAAGATGCCTTTTCCACTGCTCAAAACAGTTTTTTTTAAAGGTTTATTTTACTGTTTTTGACAGAGGCAGAGGGAGACAGAGACAGAGAGAGACAGAGAGAAAGGGGAGGGCCCAGAGCAGTCTCCATGGTTGTATGTCATCAGTTTTTAACATGGTTTCGTTCCACACAGGTGGGTTGGGGGCCACGCAGGGCAGGAACTGGGGTGGGGGCCTCCCATATTAGAGGCATACCCCCTCGAGCCAGGGGCCAAACCAGGGGGCGAGAACTGAACTGAGGGATAAAAACTGAACTGGATGGCAAGAACTAAACTGGGGGGTGTGAACCAAAATGGGGGCTGAGAACCAAACTGGGGGCCTTCCACATGGGAAGCACACCCAAGTTCTGCATATAGGTCCACATGGGCTGGGGCCAGACTTTGATCCTTTGTCCCCAGGGATACAAAGAGAGCACTTAACCTGCTTAGCTACCCTGGCTTCCCCTCAAAACAGTTTTTGAACTTGTTGATTTTGATGTCTTTTAGTGCTTCTGTTGTTTTTTGTTTTACCTCTTCCAAATTGGCAAAACATTTCCCTTTGAGGACTTTTTTCATCCAGGAAAACAAACAAACAAACAAAAAAGTTACTCAAGATCAGATTGAGTGACTAGGGAGGGTGAGGAATGGAGGTTGTGCAGTTTTGTGGGCAAAAACTGCTGAACACTTAGAATGGTATGGGCAGGTGCATTGTCATGTCGCATGTTATTTGTGTAAATCATCCATCCTGAAATGGATAAACGCATTGAAAGAGTCTCCAAAATAGATTTACTGAAGCGTATTGAGACCCCTCACAACAATACCAACATGTACACTGATGCAGATGGGTTCCAAGAACACTCAACTAGTGGGGAAGCCTGTACTACAAGGGGCTTGCCCTCCAGAAGATAATTCCGGTTGTTTTGAATCCCTTCTTGTATTTTGAGTTCATAAGAGCCATATAAATGTGGATGCTATTTTATATTAGTAAATAATAATGAAAATACAAAAAGTCAATTAGGATTAAGACTAGTAGATATGAAATGTTTTTCTCAAGTGTATTCATAAATAGCTGTGTCATCTGAGTTCCAATGCCTGAGCTAAATCACTTCCATTAATTAATTAATCTTAAAAAAATTTATTTTATTGTTTTTCACAGAGAGAGAGAGAGAGAGCAAGAGATAAGAGATGGAGGGAGAGACAGAGAGAGACAGAGAGACAGAGAAAAAAGGGGGAGGGCCTGGAACAGTCTCCATAGTTGTATGTCATCAGTCTTTTGACACAGTTTAATTCCACCTGGGTGGGTGCAGGGTCACCCAGGGCAGGAACTGGGCTGGGGCCTCCCAAATGGGAAGCACTCCCCAGTTTAGCATATGGATCCATACAGGACAGGGCTGGGACTCGATCCCTGGACACCAGGGCTGCAAGGTGAGTGCTCAACCCATTGAGCCATCCCCAATTAATTTTTCAGTTAGAGTTCACATACAATATTATCTTAGTTTCAGATATACAACATAGTGATTAAATGTTTATGTACCTTATGAAATAATCACCCTGATCAACCTCGTACACATCTGACACCACACGTGATTATTACAATGTTATTGACCATATGCCCTATGCTGTACTCTACATTTCTGTGATGAGTTTTATAACTGGCAATTTGTACTTTTCAATCCCTTTCACCTCTTCCACCTCTCCTAACCCCTCTTCCATCTGGCAACAAGCAATTTGAGTAAAACATCTATTAAAGTAAATTGGGACACAGATCAGAATGACATGGAAAAAACTGAAAGATGTAGAGAAGAAGATAGGGTATATATCGTATAATTAATAGGTGTAAGAAGGTATTAAGTTGAGCTCAAATTGGGAGCATTTACTTATATTCCTTGGCAAAATTTGAAAACATTTCCTTAGCCACTATCAAAATCTTCTTGGTCCTTACTCCATAAATAATGGGATTAAACGTAGGTGGAATGACCACATAGAGGTTGGCCAGAAGGATGTGAACATAGCGTGGGATGTTTCTACCACCAAACCTATAGGCAAAAACAGAAAAGAGGGCAGGGACATAGAAAAGCAGAATGACACAGACATGAGAGCCACAAGTGCTCAGGGCCTTGGACCGGGCTTCTTGAGAAGGAAGGAGGAAGACAGCTCGGAGGACATGAATGTAGGAAACAGTAATAAGGATGATGTCAAGGCCAGTAGAGAGTAGAGCAGCTGCCAACCCATACCAGACATTGATGGAGATATCAGAACAGGACAGATGGGCAATACCCATGTGCTCACAAAATGTGTGAGCAATGATGTTGAGCCGGCAATAGTGCAGGCGCTTGAGGAGAAAAATGCATGGAAACATGATGATGAAGCTGCGGGTCAGGGTGGCAGCAGCAATCTTCCCAATGACAGTGCTTGTGAGAATGGTAGCATATCGCAGAGGGGAGCAGATGGCCACGTAACGGTCAAAGGCCATCGCCAGCAGGATTCCAGATTCAGCGACAAAGAGGAAGTGGATAAAAAACATCTGGATGAGGCAGGCATCAAAAGAAATGTGACTAGAACCTAGCCAGAAGTTGGCAAGTGCTTTGGGAATTGTGAAAGTGGAGAGCCAGACATCTGCACTGGCCAACATGGACAGAAATATGTACATGGGCTCATGCAGGCTTGCCTGGGAGAGAATGATGCAAATTAAAATGCCATTGCCTGTCAGAGTGGCCACATACATGGTACAGAGGGGGATGGAGAGCCAGATGTGTAGGTGCTCCAGTCCAGGGATGCCAATGAGGAAGCAGCCTGCCATGCGAGTGTCAGGGTTGTTCACAGCAGCTGTGCTGTTAGCAGATAAGAGCGCCAGGTTTTTCTGTGGAGCCCTCACCTGTGCCAGAGGGGAAAAATAGTTTCAGGTTTTGTACACATTAGCAGAGTTCACATAAAAACTTGCAAACAACGGCAAGGTGTGTACACACTCAGGTCATACAACCATTATGTTTCCTGTAGACAATCACACACAAGTTCTGCACCAGGTAACACAGACAGGCCCTGTGTTCTTATTCAGAGGCTCTTCATACAGCTATAAAATTTTCAGAAAACACAGGTTTGAAAACATTGCCAGACTCAGTGCACTGTGGCAGGTTCTAAAAAAAAGGAGGGATAGCTACAAAATCAGAAACAGTAAACAATCTCTCCGGGTATATGGGTGTAAAAGCTCTGCAGCAGCCCTGGGCTATTCACAGATGGGCTGCAGTCCCGCACCACAGCATAGTTGCCTCTGTTTAGCAGACTACATGGAAGAGGAGGGCTTATGCATCTGTTTTCTCTGTCACAGATGCTTTGACAAGTAATGAGGCAGTGAAGACAACTATAACATGTAGAGAGAACACTGAACAAGGTGTGAAAAAACCTGGGTCAGAGATCTGCTGTCAGTTAGACTGTGTGATTTTGGAAAAATCATTGTATTTTCTGAATAAAAAGTTTTCCTTTTTAATATTTATTGTTATTGTTTCGAGAGAAGGTCAGAAGAGAGAGAGAGAGAGAGAGAGAGAGAGAAAGAAGGGTCCATAGTGGTCTCCATAGTTGTATGTCATTAATTGTGACATGGATTTATTCCACACAGGTGAATGTGGGACCACACGGAGTGGGAGGTGAACTGGGGGCCTCCCATATTGGGAGGTGAGAACCTTAACCACCATCCTGGTGGTTACCAGTTGTGCTGTAGTTCAGCATATGGGTTTGCATGGCCTGGGGCTAGGACTCAATCCCTGAACTTTATGGCTGCAAGATAAGTGCTCAACCTGCTGAGCTATCCTGGCATCCTCTGAGAAACAATTTTCTGATTTTTGAAATGAACATAATTGCTGTCATGTTGGTGTGTTAAATTAATTTTTTTCTGTAGCAGCCTTATTAAACTCTGCAGTATGTCTTGAGTCACCTCTCTGGCCCTGAAGTGTGGTGCTATCACCCATAATATGAAGGAAGATATGGAATGATGCTTCTGAAGGTATGGTGTCCAGACCAGCATCATTGGGAAACACACAATTCTTGAACCCTACCACACACCTAATAAATCAAGGGCTCTGGTCTTGATGGAAGTATTTATTTATTTATTTATTTATTTATTTATTTATTTATTTATTTATTTATTTCATTTTAATCAAGGCCATCAGGTGATTCTGATTTAAGCTAAAGTTTGTGAACCACTGATGGAAGAACTTTTTATGAAATAACTTTTTTTTTTTCCACTTTCTTCTCAATCTAGTCTACGTGTCCATCTCTTCTGCCAGGACCAATAACATCTCAGTCCCAATTGTTTTCCATAGCATTCTCTATGAAAATGCTTAAACTTCAACTAACTCTAATCAGTATTTTCCTCAGCACACTTAGTCAGAATGTGAAGAAAATGACATAACTGTTCCAATAGTCTTTACTACATATCAGGTCAGTTGACTCCTTGTCAGTATTATGAAATTGTTTTCACAATATACAACTTCTACTGCCACTCAAATTCCTATTCCTCCCTTTCAACTGAACTTCCTTCCTACATAATTGAGGTTTGAAGACTATCAGGAGACAACTCATATTATTATTCCAGTCTTGTAAGTTTATCTTATGACCACATTCACCCTTCTCTCATTTTCTGTACTCTTAGAGAAAGTAGTGTTGATGACCCTTCTGAGTTTCAATGTCTTTACTATTATAAATATAATATATTTTACTTTAAGAAAGCTCCTTTAAGTTCTTTATTGATCTATCTGTTTAGAGAGTACAAAGACAGTATGAATCATTTGTATTTTTCTATACCAATAGCAAAAAATTATACAATTAAATTTGTAAAGGTCTGATTAAAATAGAAAAATATGGTGGATCCAAGATGGCGGCATGAGAGGAGAACGCCGATAACTGCCTGGGAAGGGCCTTGTGAGCAGAGGGGATTCCACAGGGGAAACCCTGAGAAGAAACCTCAAATAAGAGAACCACACAACGCGGAACAACACACAAAGGTTAGAGAAAAAAGGGGAGAGCGGGAGAGGAAAAGGGAAGCAGCGGTTCGGGGACAGAGACTCGGAGCGTGGCCCGGGGCTGGCAAAAACAAAGGGGTTTGGGGGACTATGGTCAAAGTGGAGCTGGATCGAGGGCGGGCTGGAAGCCGAGACCTAGGGAGCATGGAAGCCCCACAAGACTGTGGACAATTTAACATCCGAACTCAAGGGACAACATACGGTGCCCTAATCAGATCACAGAGCCTAAAGTGGAACAGGGACTGTGGAGCAGGGCGGCTGCACTTCCCGGCGGGTGGGGTGAGAGCAGGGCCCCAGCCCACAACAGCTCAGCATCCCTGATTTACGGAGGAGACTGACTGTGAGGGAGCGCCTTCTGAGGACAGGGCTCTTAGAGTGAGGGCTGGGGCTTGAGTGGGCACAGCTGCATTGGATGTGCTTGGAATGAATCCGGCGGTCTCGGCAGAGCCGGGAGCGTAGAGCGGCTGCCGCCCCGAGCTGCGGCCTGTGCGCGCAGGGATTTAGGCGCCCCGCCCACCGGGCCTCCGCAGAGCCGCTGCCAGAGTGCAACGGGGCTTTCGGTGCCCTGCCCACCGGGCCGCAGCGACACCGCTGCTTGCTTCCCAGCGCGTGGTTGGGCTTTCAGTGCCCTGCTCACCAGGCCGCTGCAGCGCCTCTGCCTGTGCGCAGGACCAGCTTTCGGCGCCCTGCGCACCGGGCCGCTGCAGTGCTGTGGCCCACTCGCGAGCGCGCAGCTGGGCTTTTGACGTCCCGCCCACCGGGCCTCTGAGGCATTGCGAACTGTGCGCGCAACTGGGCTGCCTGCCGGGTCTCCGCGGTGTCATTGCCTGTGCGCGAAACTGCGCGGCCGACTGGGGCCTCTGCCAAGCCCCTGCCCATCCAAGTGCTGACCTGCAGGCGTGGCTTACAGATACTATTGAAGGAGGGGCAGGCAGGAGGAGGAAAGACCAGAGCTCCTGCTCCCCACCCCCACTGAACCACCAGCCCCCATGCAGAAAGAGGAATCTGCTATTGTGTCTCAGGCCCACCCTAGCTCCTACTCACATGCCCCCACCCCTGGCCACACCTTTACTACCCTGCTATCTCACAGCTAAGACAGCAACCTGAAGTGCCCCAGGACACAGAAGCTGTCTGCTTCCCCCAACCCTCTCCCAAAATCTCCTTCTCCCACAACTGAGTCCAAAAGAAAAAAT
>PVKE010045937.1:0-12433 GCA_004027555.1 Craseonycteris thonglongyai | reverse complement strand
AATGTTTCCCAGTTTTCTCTTCCTGGAAGTACTTTAATAAACCTCACTGGAGGGAAAAGCCGGGACGGCTCAGCGGGTTGAGTGCTCGCTTTGAGGCCATGAGGACCGAGGATCGAATCCCGGCTCCGGCCCAGGCAGGACCCACATGCTGAACTGGGGAGTTCCCACAGTTCGGTTCTCTAGCTGTCTCTGTCTCTGTTTCTCTCTCTATCTGTCAAAAGTAAAATAGAAATAAATATGCACTGAAGATAAAATAATTACTCTCTATAAATATAAAAAGATAAAAAAAAAAAGAAATTTAATAAAACTCACTGGAGATTTCATAACAACGTAACAAACACACACAAATGGATGACTACTGAACAAATACGACTGAAATCAAATATATTGTCAGGAAACGGAAATTTGTAATGTAGGTAACATTTTAATAGTTTTAAAAACACTTCCAAATATAACTACAAATTTAATCAGAAAGAATACCTGGAAGAAACATGTGTCTTAATTAACCTAATATTAGTACATTATTTTAAAGAATTATCTTCCTAAGTCTTTGGCTTACTTATAAAGGTATAAATCTATTGATATTTCCATTTGAGTATTTTGTAGTAAATGTAGTTTTTCCCAGCTGATAATTATAAATAAACCTTTGACAAAAATCATGTTTTAAATAGGGAGTTTCTGTTAATAAGTTGGTTAAAATTGTAAGCTGATACTTTTAAACTTTCAATTTACTATATAGTACTTAGTAAAATCCAATCTCTCCCAAAATTTAGCTTCTCTTCTATTGCAAAAATCTTTATAAAAAATGTACTGAGTGCAATAAAATCTCCATATTTGTTTTTTAAATCAACAAATACATACCAAAATAATTTATCATGAAACCAGAGCAAAGAAATAGTTAACAGTAATAATGATTTGCTAAGGAAAACGTTACTGTGGAAGACATCCAAGGAATCTAAAAAGCTTTTTTGTGGCAATAACAAGGCTTCAGGTTGATACTCATATTTAAAACAGCCCTTCCCTCTTTAGAGTGAAAAACCAGTGCATATTTCTTTACATATTAAAAAAATTTTTGGAGTAGTCTGAGGAAGATGGGCATTAGTCCTTCTTTGAATGCTTGGTAAAACTCATTGGTAAAACCATCTGGTCCAGGCCTTTTGCCTTTGGGCAGGTTTTGGATAGTTGTTTCAAGTTCTGTACTGTTGATCGGTCTATTTAGGTTATCCAAATCTTCTTGGTTCAGTCTAGGTAAACTATATGTTTCTAGAAAATTGTCCATTTCCTCTAGATTGTCAAATTTGGTGGCATAGTGTCTTTCTTTTTACAAATTATCAACTACTTTAAGATTGTTTCACTCACCTTGAAAACAAAGATTAGCTATGATAAATCCATTATTTAATAAATTGTGTATTTCTAATGACCTAAAAGAAATTGGCTAAAATCCACGGAAGGTTCAGGAAGCTACAATGCACATCAGAAAAGAAGGAGAGGACAGATGTTTTTTGTGGAATGGAAAAGTAACACTTTCAATATCTATTTTGTAATATTGAAACATTTTGGGCCCAACCAGTCTCTATTATTTTTAAAACATGGCAGTAAACCAAAAATATTAAAACATGAACCCTATCTTATTCTCAAAATCAACTTCCTGCTACATACATAAATAAAAGGTTCTTGTACTAATAATATACAACACTAAAAAAGTCAGTTCTTAAAATCACGAATGACCTATGTCTCATTGCCAGCAATGAGACTGGTATATGCTAAGGGTGCCACGGTATTTACAAATGACAAAAAATATATATATTTAATTATTATTTCCTCTGGTTCTAATGTTATTACACTGTTAAGCATAAAATAATCTTTTGACATAGTAATTAAAACAGATTATAGGAGAGCAAACAAGGGCATCCGCAGAGATATCTGACAATTATGTGTTTATACTAATTCATAATGAAGTTAAACATGAATAAAACACAATTTTGAAAAAAAGACTAATTTATTTGTTTACAAAATGAAATAAGATATAATGATAAATCTTAGTTTAGACAGCTAAGAAGTGACAGCTTTAGGTGTCATCTTAAGAATAAATTCATAGTATTTCTTATTCAGTTAAATAAGACAGGAGGGGAAATTCTAATTCCTGCTATCTGCCCAGTCACTTTGAAAATTCTTTCTAAGGAAGTTAAAATAAAAATAACTTGGTTTTTGGTTATTCTTTAAATTAAAAATTTCCAGATGCCCTGGAAGCAGAGTTCAATTTGGTGTCTTCTTGTGTTCTAAGAAAGAACAGTTAAGTTTACACTGAGCTCTCAGTTTCAAATGCTGTGACCAATTATTTGTGAGTTATAATCTGCAGGTTCCATTTTTAATATATGTGGGATGACACTGTCAATTCGTACATTGCCAATGAGACCTTTGAAAAACAATTCTTCAGTGATGGTAGCATTCATTAATCTCAAAGCTGGCAATCTGAGTAATAGTCTGGACAACCTAGAAAGAAAAAATGGAGGAGAATAAGGTTATAAATCAAGAGATTTCATAGAAAAATATGAGTACCTTCTGCGTGGATATTGTTTGCAGCCTAATTTAGTAAAGTTAAAACAAAAGCCTTAGTGTTTTCAAGTCTTAGAGTATACGACAATCAACTGGCTATACATGCAGTCTGACAGACCACAGGAAAGCCTTGCTTTAGCTGCTATGTATGTTGCCTCCAGCTGGCTGTATGGACCATTAAACCATGGATCAAGTTATACATTTAAAAATGGCTTGCAAGCTCATTTGAGGTTCTAAGAACAGTAATATTTTGTGTTAGAAGGACAGACAAAGCTCAACTTTTTTTTAAGTTTTGCTTTACAAAAAAAAATGAGAATGGTACAATAGGCAATAGTGGCTATTACTGGGAAAAGTACAGAATATGGAATCAACATCACTGGATTCAAATCCTGATTCAATTGCCTCTCCCACCTCCCAGCTATGTAAATGTGTGTCTCACAGTGTTGTGAAATTAAGGAAATAATCTCTGCCACTTGCTGTGCTAGCGAGGTTCTTAAATTTTGGCAGGATAATGTCTTGTGTGAAAGTTCATTATAAATTAAAAACTGCTATCCAAAGATAATTTCTTATTTTTAAGTAACTAGGAATGTAAGAAACTGAGAAAGAATCCCATAGATCAGGTGAAGTATAGGAACAGAGGTCAGCAAACAGCTGTACCTCTAAAGGAGAGAAAATTTAAAGACTCTATCTGTATTGTGAGGTATAAAATGACATTAGAAACTTTCTTCCTCTAGTCTAAGGCTTTGCATTCTAACACCTAAGATAAAACAAAGCCAGAAGCCCCAGGGTTGAGTGATTTTTCTATAGCTATGTATTCTACTCAAACTGCTCAGTTCCTTTTGTTCCCACTAGCTGGGCTGCATCCATAGAACTGGGAGGAAGCAGGGTAAGAGAACTAGTTACATAAACTATGGCTGATTTTCATGATGGAACTGGCTTATGAATCTCTTATTTAATATGTACAAGACATTATTATATGTAAAACGTTCTTCTAACTAGCTTGAAGTATTTAAATAATGTTAGTAAACACATTTATGTAATTCTTGCTATGTAATAAGAACTGTTCTAGGCTCTTCGTATATTATAACTGATTTAATTGTTAAACTATTGTAAAATGTAGATACTATTATTATAATCTTTCTCTTTTACAGGTAAAGAAACTGAAACAGAGAAGTTAAATAAATTGCCCAAGGTCATACAGCGAGTAAGGGTATGATCTGTAGTCAAACCTAGGTACTCTGGCTCTGATGACCATGTGCTTAACTACTCTACAATACTGTCCCCCTGCAAATATTGAACTGATCTTATAAGAAATTTTTTCTTCAAAGACATTGGCAAAAAATAGCTTGGTAGATAGGCCAAATTTCAAAATTAATTATAAAATGTCTAATAGTATTTTTTTTGTTCAGTCATTTCCCTTTTATTAATATAATTCAACATTTCATCTTAAGAAAATGAAGACTTTGGGCGCTATAGTCACCCAAATAAAGTTTGGATGTTACCTGGGTTCACAGTCAAGCTCTGCCATTTATTATGTGACCTTGAGCAAGTTACTTAACCTCTCTGTGCTAAGGTCTCCTTTATATAAAATGTAAGAACTAGATGAAATATTACATTTAAAACACTTGTAACAACACATGTTGCTTTTAATACCCTTAGTTAATTCAAAGGTCAAGGTTTACTAAAACACTGAAATTATTCTTACAATGGAAAATAATAATAGATTCACAAAAACATCTTGAGATGAAATAAACAGTATGTAACTTCTAGATACCTGTAGGTATCATCTGGATATGTTTTGGTTATATAATCCTGAAATTCCACATAAGCCTTTTCCTGAAATTTCTCAATCTGTTCCATGTTTTCTAGGCCTGGATGATCTGAAATATTAAAAAATATATTGTCATCTACTTCTGAATGTTTAATAAAGCACCTAGTGTGAAGATAGAAGGGGGAGAGAAGAATATTTTGGTCAAAAATGAAGCCCTGTTATGTGTGGCTCTTTCCACAAATATTACTAAATACCAGGCACTGTGGTACTTTAACCCTTCATTAACTATTTGATCTCATATACATATTCTAATATCTAGGAAAATAATGACACCAATGGATTCTATTAAAATAATATTTTTCTCTATTCCACAAGTGGTAAAAGGGGTTTTGCTCATTTGTTTTTAACAGGAATAAAACAATGAAATGACTCAGCTTAGTTTAAAAGGCCTTCACTTTTTCAAAAAGATTTATTTTATTGTTTTTGACAGAGACAGAAAGAGACAGAGAGAAGGGGAAGGGCCCAGAGCAGTCTCCATAGTTGTACATCATCAGTTTTCAACATAGTTTCATTCCACATGGGTGGGCGGGGGCTGTGCAGAGTGGGAACTGGGCTGGGGGCCAAACTGGGGGCCTCCCACAAAGGAAGCACACCCGAGTTCAGCATATAGGCTCACATGGGCCGGGACCAGGTCTCAATTCTCAGACCCCAGGGCTGCAAAGCAAGTGCTTAACCTGCTGAGCCATCCTAGCGTTCCCTAAAAAGGCACTTTTTATCCAATGAGACATTTGTAGATTATTCTATACTATATTTTTATTTAAAAAAAAAAGCTATTGTTAGGTTAAAAGGTACTTATGAAATTAGGAAACTATAAACATCAATCATCTGTATCAGAAAAATTGTAACAGAAACATGAAATAATCTATAAACATCACAATGGTCATTATAAATTTTCACAAAAATAGAAATATTAACAGAACTTCATAAAAACTATGCTTAACTTAAATATTTAAAAATATGGAAAACTATTTTGACTGAAGAGAATTAAAAATAAGGAGAAAATCTTGAGAATACTTAATAAAATTACATTGTACCTCTAACTTCAAATCTATGCATTTTCAATTTTAAAGAAAATGAAAATGGCAAGTTGGTTGTGATAAAAATGGAGATATATGTTAATAACTTACATGAAATATTGTAAGAAACAGTACAAAAAAAAGCTTTAATTATCCTACTGGTATCACTGGGGTAATAGGAAAGTTTCCTCGGGTAATTTTATTATGATGCGCAGGAATAGAAATACATACCAAAATGAAAAATACAGAGCATAAGAGAACAGTCAATTCTTCTTATTCAGAAGTTGATCATTGAGTTTACTGGCACTTTACTATATGTGCAACCTAGAAACTGGCAGGAAAATATGGGACCTACTTCTCTCTTTGTTGCTTGGAAATGTACCCCATTAACATAACAATACCCATCTCTCATTTTGTATTTTAATGATGTCTAGCAAAAAATACCTAAGAATTCAACTGTTGATGTTAAAACATAACTAAAGGTCTATGATGTCATTTCACTGATTTCTTCAAACTTCTTTTTATACCCTGATACATGTCTGTCATTCATAAAATTCACCAATTTAAAGTGTACAATTCAATGGTTTTAGCATATTCACAGAACTGTGCAGCCATCACCACAATCTAAAATTTCAAAGCATTTATGTCACCTTAAAATAACTCTGTTCCCATAAGCGGTCGCTCCCTACTCTCCCCTCTCCTTAGTCCCTGGTAATCACTAATCTACTTTGTCTGTAAGATTTTCCTACCGTATTCTACACATTCAATATAAATGGAATCATATAATATGTGGTCTTTTATGAATGGCTTCATTCACTTAGCATACTGTTTTCAAGGTTCACCCACATTGTAGCATGTATCAGAATTACATTTTATGGCTGTATGATATTCCATTGTATGCATATATTACATCTTGTTTATTCATTCATTAGTTGATGAACACTTGGGTTGTTTCCATTTTAACTGCATCATCTTATATTCCACCCAGCAATGTATGAGGGTTCCAATTTCTCCATACCCTCAAAAACTGTATTTTAAATAAGAAGACAATATTCATATACCTGGACTGAAGAGTACTATTGCCTTCAGGTAGGCATATTCATATCCATCAATGCAGAGTTTAACCATGCTATTACAAAACTCCTGTAGTTTGAAGATGTGCTCCATCAACAATTTTCTTCTTTCTGTTGATATTTTATCTTTAATTAAAAAGAAACAAGCAAGCAAATCAAAGCTTCTAGTTTTCAGCTAAAATGTATAAACTAATTTTATCCAACATACAGGGTTCGGCAGAATTAACTCCCTTTTTAAGTTTACCAACTCATTAAAGGGGCATGACTTCTGCTGGACCCTGTATTTCCATCTTACTAATTTCCAGCTTTCAATATAACCAATCTTAATAAATACTTAAAATTCAATATCTCTGCAAGTATAGATGAAACTAATTAATGACCTTCAGACACTATTCATTCAAGAAAAAAACAAAACAGATATACCTTTGAGAAGGTAAGCTGTAAAGACAACCATCTGAAGAAGTGGCCAACCAAAGCAGAAAAGATTCAAATATTGGTAACAAGATTTTATTTAAGCTTATATTGATTTTTTTACAGTGAGCAAAATCATCTAGATTTTTAAGTCACCAACACTATTAAAATAAAAATATTTTGCATAAGCACTGCCAAGACCAAAGAAAAATTGAGTAAAATAAACTTTGATAGATATTTGAATTTATTGTAAAAGGATATGTTTAAAACACCTCTGATTTGTCAACCAAAGCTTTAGTGAAGGTAGGCTATATAATGCATCAAACTATGAGAAATGAATCAACATTAGGAGTCCACAAATAAAATGGGAATATATAGTACTGTGTTCTAGTAGATCTACTGTTAAGATTTTTGTTGTTATTAGGATTTTAAGGTGATTTCTCTGACCTTAAGTAGGAGAAGGAAGCAGATAATTTAAAAATGATATAAAACAATGGGAAATGGAATATGATAAGGAAATAAAACATAAATTCCAATATATAAATTATTCCTAAATCAAAAGGCAGTTTCTATTTGAGCAATGGGCACCATCTTGTTTAATCACATGCCATTCTGAAGATAAATACTTCTAAGTCAGTGACTGCCTATCTTTGCAAATGAATGAAAATTGTAATTATTAATACCTTGGCATCAGTAAAAAGAAAAAGAGAGTAAGGATTGTTCTGTGACTCTTCAGTATTTTTAATAAAATGATGGGAACTGACATAAAATAAAGAAAAGAAATCAGCCTATCTTGGGATTCAAAGCGTTAAGAGTGAAGAAAGGAGTTTAAAAATTGGTTGGAAGAATACATTTAAAAATATTTAATCATTTCTGCATAAACTAACCCTGGATTCATTCATATCTATACCAAAGTACAAAAATTCATAAGACCTGGTCAGAAATAGCTGGCCAGACTTAAATACACTTGTTTCAATTTTGTTGTGCTCTCATTTAGAAATATTTTTGGGTGATCAATGAAATTATAAAAATGTAAAAACTGTCTCAAGTAAAAAGGACGTTGGTATCTCAGACATTATCATCAGATAACTAATTTTAATAATAACACTTCATAAAACTGATGACTCTCTAATATCCTGGAAAAGGAAATAAATAACAGTGCGTTTTACCTTGTTGAAGGCTACTGTGAAGACAATTGACAAATGTTGCTAATATAGTTGCCACATTCATTACTTGCCAGCACTGGGCAAGACCAAGAGTAAAAAGTTCATTCCAATAAGCTTTCACCAATGATATGCTATTTTCTTGTCTATTAAAAAATACACATACACAAATCAGATATTATTAAAATATATTTTATAAACTTTACATATGACTAATATATTTAAAAACAAAATATTGGGTATCAGGTGGACAACAGATCCATCAGGGGGAACACTTCATAAATTATATAGATGCCCACACACTGTATTGTACACCTGAAAATAATACAAATTAATGTTGAATGCCAACTGTTACTTTATATATATACAGTCATGGGATGCAGAGTACAGCACAGGGAATATAGTCAATGGTACTGTAACAACTATGTTTAAGGCATCAAATGGGAAAAAGACCTATTGGGGTTATTACTATGTCAGGAATATAAATGTCTAAGCACCATGTTTTCTTGTATACCTAAAACTAATTAAAAAATAAATTAAAAAAAAAAATACTGCTGAAGTGCAATTACTCTAGAAAGACCAATTAGACTTAGACTTGATCAATTCTGTGTCTTATATGGACACTTTTCCTATTAAGAAATCTTTAATCCAATCTTTAAACCAAAACATACACACTTTATTATAAATAAGATAATGGAAATATAAGATTTCCTTTCTCTAGATAGATTTAAGTTTGGAAGAACATCCTGATATGAAATACGTACATACTGATTTTTTTGTCCTTCTTAAACAATCTTTAAAATTAGGATAATCACAGGAATGCTGGGATAGCTGAACATGTTGGGGCACTTGCCTTGCAACTGCAAGATCTGGGGATTGAATCCTGGCCCAGTCTGTGAAAACCCATATGTTGAACTGGGGCACAGCTGGTAACTGCCAGGATAGTGGCAAAGGTTCTTGCCTCCCATGCAGAGGCCCTCCCAGGTCAGTTCCTGTCCAGCACAGTGCTATATACATGTGTGGAATAAAACTATGTCACAACTATGGGAATTGCTCTAGGTGCCCCACCCCTCACCTACCCTCAAACAATAAATCTTAAAAAAAAAAAAAAAAGCAACAACAAAAAAACAAATTAAAAAAAAAAATCATAATTAGGATAATCAGTATTTTTAACAGAAATCATTAATCAAGAATGACAGCCTTCTTTATAACATTACATATATTTAAGAACTGAATATACTCAAATAATCTATTTAAAAATAAGGTTGAAATGAAAAAATATCATTTTTAAATCTCCATATAAAAGTCATTAAAACTTCAATCTCAAAACAAATAAAAGATAATAATACTATTTTCATTTATTAGAAAAAATGAATAAAATCCAGATTTGAGGCCGATGTGAGAAAATAAGTATTCATTCTCACAATGCTGTGATTGTAAACTGGCTCAGCATCTTTTTAGAGGACAATTTGATAGTACTTATCAAAAACTACAAGGCACACTCTTTTAAACTCAGCAATTCCACTTCTAAGAACATATTTTATGGAAATACTAACACAAGTAGGCAAATATATACATATATAAAATGCTACAACATTTATTGTAGCACCCAATATAATAACAAAAATACCCAAATGTCTATTAACATTGTACACATTGATGTCCAAGACACATGCAGATTTACTCTGCTTTGAGTACAGTTATAATGCAAATATTATCAAGAAATAATTATATGTATTCAGTGTTAAAGTGTGAACTGTAGAAATAATCTGTACAGATGTCTGTTTTGAATTTGTATGAAAGTGACACTGAAAGCCAAATGGGATATTCAAGTAAAAACAGCAAGATTGATACTCAACAAATTCATACCGCTGATTATTCAACAGAAAAGTCAAATTCAAGTGAAGGCAGCCCTATCCAATGTAATGTTCATAAATGTGCAAGACCTATATTTATATCAAGCAATGATGAATGTGATTCAGGAGATGAATGGAATGAGGAAGAAAATGAAAATATTCCAAATATAAATCCATTTACCCAAATTGCTAGCATAAATGCTTTAGTTTAGCAAAGACTAGTAGCAAATCCTACATCTGTGTTCTGACACAAGTGCTAAATGATGATATTTTTGAAATGAAAACCATAAAAACAAATAGTATATAATGCAAGTCAAAAGATAAAGGACCAGAACTCAAACTCAAACTCAAAAAAAGGATGGACGAAGAATGGATTCCAATAACAATGGACAAAATGAAAGCATACCGTTTGTTATGTATCATAATGTCACAAGTAAAAAAAAATCTAAAATAGATATGTAATGATCAAAAAGAGAAATATTAGACACAAATATTTTCAAAAATTATGCCTTGCAAACATTTCTTGGCTATAGCATACTTTCTTTACTTTGTGGATAATGAAACTGTATGTAAAGAAGACAGAATACAAAAAGTGAAAAGTATAGTTTACTATTTGAATAGTAAATTTGAACAATTATACACTCTGGATGAAGATGTCTTCCTAGACAAGGATGGCTAGGTTATGTGCAATTTATAGCTACCAAACATACTAGATTTGGACTCAAAGTTTACAAGTTATGTGAATCCAATATTGGATATTGCACCCACAAATGTTAAGTTGAAAAATAAATAGCATTTTTTGCTCACAAAGAATTTCATTTAATTCATATATCAACATGTTAATAACAAAGCTAGCAGATGAATAAATCCAGAATTTAAACTCAGGTGTTTAACATCTATGCTCTTTTACAAATCATTACAATTTTAGCAAGTAAAATGCACAGTAGGTAAATGTTTTTCTCAGTAGACACCCCCCATTTAAGGCTAGTATCTTATGATGGTAAGGGCATGAATACTATCAGTTTTTTCCTGTTAAGGAAAAGAAATAATTACTGTAGTCACACTATACTACCTATTTTCAAGACATCTTTCCTTTGAGAAGCAAAAGGAGCTGGGTAAGAGGTAAAAGTATCAGTCAAGTATGCTGAAAGTTATGTAAGTGTTAAATAAAAGCAATACGTTGCAAAACAGTAAACTGTTAACCTCTTTCACTAATAGGCACATTTTTTTCTACACTATATTATATTGTTAATGTTCATTAAAATATGCATGTAGTACTAATAATTAGAGATCAGATCATTGTTTATACTATGTATTGTGATAAAGAGATATGATTTGTTTTGTTTTGTTTTTGACACAGAGAGAGACAGAGAGAAGGGGGAGGACCCAGAGCAGTCTCCATAGCTGTACATCATCCATTTTCAACATGGTTTCATTTATTCCACACAGGTGAGAGGAGGAGGGTGGGGGAGGGGGAACGCAGGATGGGAACTGGGCTGGGGGCCTCCTGCACAACCACTTGAGCCAGGGGCCGAACTGGGGGGTGAGAACCAAACTGGGGGCCTCCAGCATGGAAAGCACAGCCCAGGTCAGGATATGGGTCCACACGAGGATGGGATCCTCAGGAATGCAAAGCGAGTGCTCAACCCCGTGAGTCATCCCAGCTTCCCTGAGATATGACTTTTAAAGTCACCTACCTATACCTGGCAATAACCTATGCACTTGGCTTCTACACAAATAAGCCCAAGGCATAATACATTACATGGCAGCGTCTGTTTGGTATGTCCCTTAGGGAAAAATAGTCAGTAATTAGGCAACAGAACTGGAACCCAGTTATAGTAGTAAACATTACTTTGTTTCAGACTTAACATTTAACGGAAAATGTTTTTTAATCATTCAACAAATAAAGTCTCTTTTGGCAAATGGTGATATAGTTTGAAACTTTTGATTATATTATAAAAATCTAGGTACAGAATTGCTGCCTTTACTCCAGACAAATCATGCCAAGGGTCCTTCACCCCCAACCAAATCTATACTACTGTGTAGTCATTTACCTAAATTATGCAGGTAGAACTGAAGAACAACTGAATTACTGTGAGCGTTGAAACTACCAATCTTCAACAGAAACGCAACAGCCTTGTAAAACACAGAAGCTTTGTAAAATACAAATAGTGTATTAACCACTCTATAAGAGTCTTTAAGCTATCGTTCCTCTCTATTAAAGTAAGTGATCAAAACAAACTCAACTTTTAGAAAATGATTAATGTTATTCATCTGTTTCTTTCTGTAAAATTATGGCTTTGTTTTCAAGTTTTATTTCTAGGGATATAATGCAACCAATAGATAAAATGCAACCAATGCTAGCTTCTAGGAGCCTTAGAATAGCTTTTCTTACCATATAGCAAAATTTCCATCATTAGTACTTAGTTCTCATCCAGCTGATTAATTCTAACTATAAAATAAAAGGTGTCCCAAAATTCACGCAAGATTTGAATTTTGCGTCATTTGTGCGGTAAAGTGTTGCCAA
>PVKE010045936.1:0-12431 GCA_004027555.1 Craseonycteris thonglongyai | reverse complement strand
AAAGTGAGCGCTTAACCCACTGAGCCATCCCGGCTTCCCCACCCCAAGTCTTTCTGTGATCTTCTTCCATCCCCACAGCTAAGCACATTCTTGCTCTTCCTTCCAAGGATGTGATGGGGCCAGATGAGTAGACTGGAGTGTGTTACGGGATGGGCAGCGAACCTCTTGGTTGTGGTCTTAGTCTTCCTGGGCTGTAAACCAGGACAAAAGAAAAAACTGGGTGCCCAGTGTGTCTGAGATTCGTCCCAGACCTTCCCCTGTGTCACGTAGGACTCCAGGAACTGCATTTCCCAGGCTCCTTTGATTGATGGTCCCTTCTAGGCGTGGCCAATAGGAGGCGGGTGGAAAATCGGAGCAGGAAGGATGGGAGGAAATCCCCCAGAGCTTTTAATCCCTATCTCTCCTTGCATCTCAGCAGTGACTGCATTTCCTTCAGTAGCTTCAGCTTCTGCCAGACATCCCCTCCCTTATCGTCCCAGCTCCCACTGGGCCATCTCACCACAATTTCAGCATCTACGGGAAGACTCCATTTGGGCCCCTGGCCATTCCCATTGCTCCTCATGCTCCCTGATATGTTAGTGACTTCTTGTAGCTAATCCACACTTTTCCTACTGTCCCCTGTTGCATTCTTCTGCACTCCTGCCACTTGATCAACCAATTCCTGTATTAAATTCCTCCACTCAAAGACTTAGAGGGATTCCTGTTTTCCTGGACAGATTCCGATTCTCACCAAGCACTTGGCAAATTATATTGTCTAGACAAAGGGAAGCGGCTCTTCCTCCTCAGCTCCTCCCTGCCCATCTTGGGAGCAAGGAAGCCAGCACTCATTTATTTCTTAAAAACAAAAACAAAAACAAACTACACTTGTTATGGTTCTAGAAGGTATTTGTTGGTGAGGAAAGCCCTGAGCAGTCACGATGAGACCCTCCACTCAGACTGTGGACTGCCCACCTCCTTCCCCCAGACAGTCAACTCCTGTGAAAGGGGGTCAGATGAGCACCTGTGGCCTTCTTGGTTCTAACTCCCAGATGACTGCAACCACCCACTGGGAGCCTGGCTGCAAGTCCTTCCTGTGAGGTCATGACTCAAAGCTGAGGTTCACCAGGCACGAGCTGAGCCTCGAAACACATGGATGTGTTAAGTGCATTGAGTTTTGGGGGTGGGGGTGGAGAATTCCGCCTTGGCCCATGCAAATGTCATTTACTGGGATGGGAACTCTTATCTAGTAGAGTCCTCAGGGGGCACTGGAGAGGGTAGGGTAGTGGGGAAAAGAGCAGGGGTCTGATGCAAACCAACCCTGTAATGACTCATGCAGCTGGTACATTCAGCACATACTGAAGCCGGCTTTCCTCTGTGTTATATTTACTTCTCCTCCTGTGCCCCTACTTGACACTACAGTTATTATGCTTAGCCAAATAAAACAAAAAGGAATAGTACATTTGCAGAGGGGAAGTTTGGCTCGTTTTTCTAGTGGTAGGGGAATGGAGAGTGATGTTGGCAGAAGAAACTCTCCACTTAAAATTTGGCAGGTGCTGTTGAAGGTGGCTGCCCTGATATTACCGCAATACTTCTTTCCTGATGCTCCGTTGGAGGGAATTGAAATATTCCAATTCTTCCATTCTTTGTGTCAGAGGAATGGGAGATAATTATGAAATATCATTCAATATACTTTCTGTCGAAGGATGACAGCCACTATGTTTTTCTCTTCTAAAAATGGAGACGTGATGGATCCATTCTGTTGCCTGGTCCTGGCTGTGTAACAGCCTTTTAAAAAAAAAAAAATTATTTATTTATTTATTTATTTATTTTTGAGAGAGAGAGAGAGAGATACAGAGACAGAGACAGAGAGAGAACTGAGCTGGGGGAGCTCCCAGTTCAGCATATGGGTCCGCACGGGCCGGGGCCGGGATTCGATCCTCAGTCCCCGGCGCTGCAAAGTGAGCGCTTAACCCACTGAGCCATCCCGGCTTCCCCAACAGTCTTTTCTTATGGTGCACATTCTGGATGCTAACCATTGTTTCCTAGAGCGACTTCCCTTTGATAAAACTTTTCCAGGTAGTAGATGATGATGCATTCTTCACTTTTAAGAACGTGACACGCAGTTGAGAGAGATAGACGGGCTGGAAGAGTCCCCTTTCTGCCCTCTAATCCTGAGACTAATACCTGAGAAGGGTCACCCCCTGCTGATGAGTTCTTGAGAAGGGATAGGGGTGAGAGGGGCCACTTTCCCAAGAAGTCCATTTGGCTCAGGGGAAAGAACTTGTATTTCAAGACCCTGACCCACAATTTGTAAACTAAGGATGAGGGGTATTCTTCTTAACAGTATGGGTCTGGGGAATTTCTATTTCAAGTACTATAGAATGGTGGTTGCCAGGGGTTGGAATTAGGGGCATAGAAGATGTTGGTCAAAAGGTATAAACTTCTAGGTTTTTTTTTAAAGGTTTATTGTTTTCAGAGAAGGTGAGAAAGAGAGCTAGAGGGGAGCAGGGGAGGGCCCAGAGCAGTCTCCATGGTTGTACATCATCAGTTGTGACATGGTTTCATTTCACACAGGTGGATGTGCAAGGGGTGGGGGGAACAGAACGGGGTGGGGGGTGGGGTCTCCCACATGGGAGGCGAGAACCCTCGCTGCTGAGCTATCCCTGCGGTTACCAGTTGCAATGCAATTCAGCATATGGGGTTTGCACCAGTTGGGGCCAGGAATCAAACCCCAGACCTAGTGATTGTGAGGCAAGTGCTCAGCCATCGAACTATCCTGGCATCCCCAGTTTTAAGATAAATAAGTTCTGGGGAACTGATGTACAGTATAATGACCATAGTTAACAATACTGTATTACATACTTGCAAGCTGCTGAGAGAATAGATCTGAAGTGTTCTGACAACACTCACAAGAGCTAATTATGTGAGGTGATAGAAGTGTTAATAAACCTTATCGTGGTATTCATTTCACAATATATAAATGTATCAAATTGTCTTGATCTGTACCTTAAACATACACAATTTATATGTCAATATCTCAATAAACTGGGGGGGGGGGAGAAAATGAGTTAACCTAAGAAGGATGCTATTAAGAAAATGACTTAATATAATAAATAACTACTGTGGGAAAGGCCCCACCTGACACATGGCAAATCATTATCTGGAAATTTTGGAGTGTGATGAAGAAAAGAAAATAGCAAAAATTAAAGCCTTAAAGGACCTCAGTTAATAATGTAACACTTTGAAGGAGTTTCATCCTATGAGTTAGAAAATCCCGACAGAAAATTTAAATCTCTTTCATGGTATTTATGAAGAACTTTGTCCTAGAGCCCATAGCATGCAAACTAGCCCAGTAATGAAATGGTCACCCTGCCAAGCAAGTGGGGCATTCAAAATATTTCACAGTTGAGTGGTAACACTGGCACCCACTACTCAGATTGGCTGTCAGCACAGAATGTTGTGGCAGACAATAGCCCTTTAGTTGCTGATTGTAGAAGGAACTGAAAACTTTGTGGGAGGAGGAGGATTGAGGCAGCCAGGACAATAGGGGGCGCTTGAAGAGCTTAGGGAGAGGGCCCTTTACCAACTGAGGTGGGAGTATTCCAATATTTTGACAACCTGAGTATCCATCTTTGCCCCGCATCCATCCATCCATCCACCCATCCACCATCCATCCATCCATCCACCCATCCACCATCCATCCATCCACCACCCATCCATTCACCCATCCACCCACCACCCACCACCCATTTGTCCATGCACTCAGCATTCCATCTCTCTATTCAACAAACATATGCTAGGACTGGTTCCTTGGGTGATACATGTCACAATGGACATACAGATGACTTGGAATTGTTCTTATCCTTGAAGAGCTCACACGTTTTTCTTTTTTCTTTTTTATTTTATTGTTTTTGACAGAGACAGAGACAGAGAAAGACAGAGACAGAGAGAGACAGAGACAGAGAGAAGGGGAGGGCCCAGAGCAGCCTCCATAGTTGCATGTCATCAGTTTTCAACATGATTTCATTCCACACAGGTGGGCAGGAAGTCACACAGGGTGGGAACCAGACCAGGGGCTTCTGGCATGGGCACACCCCCTTGAGCCAGGGGCTGAACTGAGGAGGGTGGGGTTGAGAACTGAACTGGGGGCCTCCCGCATGGGAAGCACACCCCAGTCAGTCATATGGGTCCACATGGGCCAGGGCCGGTATTTAATCCTCAGTCCATGGGGCTGCAAAGCGAGTGCTTAACCTGCTGAGCCATCCCGGCTTCCCCTCACAGGTTATTTTTGTTGCTTGTGGAAAGGATGCGTTTTAGCTGCTGCCATTTATCCTGCCATGATACAATTATGGTGAGTGTCATGGAATAACAAATTAAATCAATTTATATAATTTCACAGAGAATATATTTATCCTCTTATATTTTCTCACTTGTTCCTCACAGTAATCCTGTGAGATGGGTAGAAGTGCATTCTACGAACAAAGGCACTGAGATACAAAACCTCATGTGACAACCAGAGGGAAATAGAACCAGGAATCTGACCAGAGGACTTTTCATCAAGGGTGGAAACACTTCGCTGGGTAATTACGGCTTCCCAGTATGGATTCTGTTCCTATCTTAACATTGACATTGTCTGACAAACTCAATAGCCAGGAGTGGATGGGGGATATGCTGACTCCGCAATTAGCCAATGTTTGGCTCTCCACTGGTTTGACAGGCAAAAAAGGAGGAAGGGTCCATTGAAATTTAAATGTCCCCTGTGATTGGAATAATAAATTGCCATATAAAATACAATTCAACACCCTCAAATAAAGCAAGTGCTTCTGATTTTCTTTGAAGAATATATTGAACCAAGGAAAATACCCCAGTGTTCCCAATAGGATTTACTTTCTTCCTTTCTGTGAATCCAGTATGAATGGTTACTTTTCAGTCATCTGGATCTTTCTGCACCCAGCTCTGACAGACCCTGATAAGTAAAGTGCCTGCCTCTGGCTTGAGAGTGAATGGAAAACCACAGTCTTGTAGTTGAGTAAAAGAATACCTCCCAGAAGTTGATTAAGTTTGAGTCCATTTTTAAATTGTCAGTAGGGAACAGCCTGTAGAGTATTCGTAAGAAGAAAATGAGATTTACTGTCCTTCCTTCTTCCCCGAACTTCACTGAAGGTTTTGGCTAGAGAAGAACTGCAAGATTTATGACCAGGGCCCGACCAGCAATGATTTAAGCTAAAGCACCTGGTTGGAAAGCAGAAGAGTTCATTCTTGGGTTATTGGTCATTCAAGCGATGAAACAATAACCAAGAATTATTACTCCCCAGTCACACCTCCTTGAAATGGGTCAGCACCTGCTGTACCCGGAGCAAGGACAAGTATAGCCTTCTACCAAAAAGAAAATAGACTCCTTTGTTGTTTACGACAGCTGAGTACACAGAAGGCTCTGTGACGAGAATAGATGGTTCATGCACAGATGATCAGAGGCTTTCATGTGCCTGTCAGAGATGTGAACTGAGAAGAGGTCCTGGGAAGTCTATCTTGCCCTGCGGCCCCTCAGGCCAGGAGTGGACCCTGGAAGGGGAGGGCCTGGGGAGGAAAGCTGGAGCATCAGGGTCTGTCCTCAGAGGCAGCGTGTGAAAGAGGGAGAGCCAGACTCAAGGAGGTGGTTAAACAAAGGCCCAGCTGCTGCATGGATGTGACCACCTCAGACCTCTGAGGTTCCTACCTTTCTGTTGTCCTTGGAAGGGCCTGGTCCACTCCCAACATTCTGCTTACCTCCTCCCCTTGGAATCCTCTGAAGTTGGCGCTTTCCACATATATAACCTCAGAAGGAGTCAGAACGCCTGGACAGTACTTTAGGCGTCACAGAGAACTCATATCAGTTATGTCTTGTGGAATTAAAAAACAAAACAGACTTAGAGGCTTAGGACAACCATGTTATTTGCTCATGATTCTGTCTAAGAAAGTAAAATGTGGCCCCACCAGCCGAAAGCTATAGTGTTCCCGAATGGGCATAAACAGTTCTCACAGCATATAAGCGATTCTCAGGCGAGGCCATTCTTTAACCGTGATGGAATAAAGCAGAGACAATACTATTTTGTGATCATGCCTGAAACTACATAGAGACAAGGACATTCTACAAATCAAAAATAATCATCTTCCTCTTTCAGCTAATATGTGTTACCACTAACAACCTTAGTCCCACTTTAATCCTTTGCCTCATAGATAAAAATTACCAAGAGATCCAGTCACCAGGTTGCCCCCACTTTCTGATAGCCCCCCATCAAAAAACAGGCTCCTACTTCCCTAAGCCCTTTACACAATCACCCAGCGAATAACCAAATCCTGCAGTAGCCCCTCTTAACGTCCCCGTCCTGGTCCATCCGGTGTGTACTCTCCCATGCTGCAGCATTTTAAATAAAGCTAACTTTACTTGATTGCAAGTGTGTTCCTAGGGTCTTTGACATGTAGGTCAGTCATTTAGGCTGGGCTCATCTGGTTGGTTCTTCTGCACCTGGAGTTTCTCAGATGGCTGCAGTCATCTGGCAGCTCAACAGGGACTGAGTGCTCTCAGATCGCCTCACTCATGTGGCTGGTGGTTGGGCAGGCTAACAGCTGAGCCACATGTCTGCAGCAGGCTAGTTCAAGTGTCTTCACATGCTAGACCTGTGTGGTATAAGAAGGCAAGCCCCAATGCACAGTATGTTAAGCCTGTGCTGTAATTATGTTTATTAATGCATCATTGGTCAAAGCAAATCAGGTGGCTAATCCTGGAATCAATGTGGAGGGGCGATCAATCGTGGAGATATGGGAAGAAGTGATCAGTAGGCCATTTCTGCAACAAATTACTTTCGCACTGAACACACCATCTCATTCAATCCTTACAAACGAAGACCCTGTTATCCTAATATTTCTCATGAGAAGATTCAAGTTTGGAGCAGTTTGAGTGGTGGCAAAGGCCATAAATCTCGAAAAGGCCAGGACCAGATTGCTGAGTCACACTTAGAGTTTCTCTTCCCAGATCTCTCAGTGCGCATTTGCCATTTGGGTGTAGATCAAGCTTGTCCAACCTGCAGCCCAAAACAGCTCTGAATGTAGCCCAACACAAATTCGTAAACTTTCTTAAAACATTAGGAGATTTGCTTGCAATTTTTCTTTTGAAGCTCATCAGCTAATGTTAGTGTTAGTGTATTTTATGTGTGGTGCAAGACAATTTTTCTTCCAGTGTGGCCCAGGGAATTCAGAAAGTTGGACGCCCCTGCATATAGAGAGTGAATTCCCCCTTACTCAACCTTTTTGTTCTATTTAGGCCATAATTGGATTGGATGAGGCCCACCCACATTGGGGAAGGCAATCTGCTTTTTTACTCAGTCTCCTGAATTCAAATATTAATCTCCCTTGGAAACACCCTCACAGACACACCCAAAATATTAACTGAATATCTGGGCATCCCATGGCCCAGATGACACACAAAATTAACCATCACCTACATGTTATTTCACACTTGAAAATAAAAAGAGACCTAAGTGTATTATATTGCTCTTCATTTAATTTAACCAGGGGAAGGACCTCCAAGTCAAGGGGTCTCTAGAAAGACACGTCAGTGTTGTGCTTTTTCTCAGACTGGCTGATTGGTCCCCTTCTCTGTTCCTCCATCACTCCTGCACTGTGGTGCTATGGCTTCTCCTCATTTATGTTTCCCCGTCAGACTGTGAGTCTCTGAAGCCAAGAACTTGGTCTTTGTTGTTTACCTAGTACAACCAGCCAGGGATGGTACCTGCCATGTAGTAGGTGCTCAATAAACCTTATTCTTTTCATTGAACTTGATAAGTGGCCCATGAGACTGGTGTGTAGAGTTGGCCTCACCACACTCCACAAAATCTCAGGCTGGACAGGTTTATGGCATTGTATGTGCTCGGTTTGACAAATTAACATGAAATACTAAGAGAAATTCTTGACATTTTTATGGCAGAGAAAATGTTAGAATGAAATGAGACTGTAACATTGTAGCAAGTGGCTAATAAAGAATGGGCTCAAGTTAATAAGTAATTTTTCTATAATTTGTTTTATTCTGGTGAATTGTGGCAGCATTTGCTGATTTACAACAGGCTGCTTCTAACCAAATCTAGCTCGGCTTGTGATAAAGAAATATAACTCAGTGTTAAATACAAAATACAGTTGTTGTTGGTTTTCTTTTGTTTTTGTTTTTGTTTTTGCACCAAATGTCATTCAGGCTTTCAGAAAAAAATGTCAAAATAACTTTCACAGATGATTTTTTTTTCTAGTAAATTTTAATCACACCAAGTATGCATTAAACAAAATGCAGTTATTTCCTCTGTAATTAAACTGGCTAAATTCACAAGTTTATTGCATTAATTAAAATAACATTCAGTTGTAAAATGACAAATAGCTAGCTATCTCTTGGGCTTCAGATGGTGGATTTTATTAGTTCATATATTTAAACATGTACAGGCTATCATTTCCCCAGAACTGTTTCAAATGTGTTAATTTTGCAACAAATTCTGTCTCATAAAAAAATAAAAATTTAAGTAAAATTTGACCTTTCACTGAAGCCAATGATCAAACCTGGTGCAGCAATTTTTTTTTTTCCAGTCAAATCCTAGTTCTGTCCCTGTAAATAAAGCTAGTTACCAACTTCCAAGTAATCAAACTTCCAAGGTTATCAAACCTTGAACTTTCAGAGATAAAAGTATGTTTATTTTAATTTATTTAAGCCTGGATAGAAATGATTTCAGAACATTATGGTGCAAAACCCCAATATTCCCAGAGACTGATAATATTTGATGTTAAAGACTCAATGATAATACAGTGTAATTAAACATGCAGGGCATGAATGTCTTTGAAATACATTATCTGCAGGGTGGATAAAGAGAAAAGAAATAGGATTTCTTTTTTTTTTAGGATGGAATTTAAAGAATGTAAATCTGGTTTTAAAATGTTTGGCTAAATCATTTCCTTATCTCTCTCTCAAATCCCACATGGAGTTAGTTTTCTCATAGACTCAGATTTGGAAGCTCTTGAGTCTAATTCCCAACTCAGAGCCAGAATCTCCTTTGTGCAGTCTCACAAGGCAGCCCTTTCCTCTATCTGAAGGGCTGACTGCTGGAACCATCTTCCTAATGTTATTAGCTCCTTAAACCATGTCCCTGTAGTGTCCCGCATCATCAGTCCTTGTTTGGCCCTGTTTCTGTAATATAGAAAAAATTGAGTCGCCCCTAGAAATGACCAAGTCCTGTGACTTGCTTATCTTATACATTTTTCAGAATTTTTTCCCTTCTGGATATCATATCTGTAAAGTCGTGGCTGCTGCTGCTGGTGGGTTGAAAGAATTCACAGATAAAGTAGGAGGAAGTAAAGCAGTTCATTGAATACGCTCAAGGGGGAGGGTAGAGTCTGAGAGAGCTGCTGCACAGAGGGGCTCTGGTGGTTAGCCTTCTAGAGGGAAAAAGGCATCAGGCACAGTTACTAGGGAGTTGGGTCACGGCTCTACTGGTTGGTCAGGGCTGAGGCAGGGAGCTGTTGATCATGGCTTCAGGTCCTGATGTCAGTCATGACGTTGTTCAGTCCGGTTCCCAGAGGATGTGGTCTGTGGGGCCGTTACACTTTCATGATTCTGGAGCTAAAACACAAGTAGGGCCCAGATGTTATCTTACATGGATGGGAACTGTTTCTATGGTTAACAGACCTGAAGCTTGTTCCCAGAACTTATTTTGATGTTCACCAGAATCTGATGTCTTAAGGACTTAAAGATTAAATGGAGTGGACATACAATATGCATACAGGTAGGTAGGAAGACTTAAGGGAAGGAAAGCAAGTAGGCTATAGTTCTATCAGGCTTAAACAAAGTCAGCTTGGAAATAAGAAATATCATGGTTTCATTCAGAATTCAGTTGTCTGTTGCGTAGTAACTACAGGTTTTAACCCAGGGCATTGTTCTCTCAAAGCACAGCTGTTTGTTGAGCTGTAACCACAGGAACTGTACCTGCCAAGACTTCCTGGCAGTAATTTTCTAGCTATGTTAACCCTACCTGAACAATATCTCTGGCTGATTCAAACTTCTCAATACCAGTTTTAAAATAGAAATCCTAAATCCAATTCTATCAGATTGATTGAATACCATGTGCTTAGTTACATGCTAGGAATTGGGTATTATGAATAGATCATTTATAAGTATATAAGACAGTAGCCCTGTCCTTCAGGTGTAGAACAGTTCTCTTCTCACCATGCTTCTCTTTCTGTCCCCTCTCCCCGGTTGCCCCCCACAAGGGGGAGGTTGTGACTGTGGTTGGATAAATCCAGGACAGTTATTGGGCCATGTTTTACTAGAAAATTGGGTGGCTGAGTTTAAAAGAGCACCACCTATTTGTGGTGCCCTCTCCACCATCCTGTTTTATACCAAGGCAAGGCTTGGAGCTTAGGGATAGGTCAGCCATTCACTGTTTCTACTTTTAAGTGTCTACTCTGGTCAGTGACTTAATAATGTGCGATGGATTCAATTCCTTGCCCTCTCCTTTCCTGTCTCTCTGAACTAGAGGTGGAAAGAGTAAGAGTCCCACATTGATTATGAGCCAAAGCTGCCGATTCCAACTCAATTTTCCTGGTGGGTTCTACTTTGTGGATCAAGGGCATTGGTTCATATCTAATCCTGGCACTTTATTCTTATTTTGCTTTTGTTGTTTGCACACAGATTCTTCCATTTGAACCTCCATGAGGAGGAGAGAGGAGAAGAAATATGATACAGACATTCTTGGGACCCTATGCCTCATTCTACCAGATAAACACCAGAGCCCCACCCAGAAATCCCAACACACACATCATATATAATTTTTTAAATATCCATAAGAAGATAAGAAAACCATGTAGTTTTATAGGTAGGAAATTGGAGAGTGAGGTCGAGGTGGTAAGGCAAGGTGCAGGGAGGACTGGAACCTTCAGCAGTTGTATCTGGAAGACTGTGGAGGGAGATGGCATCACATGAGGAGGTGGGGGAAGCTGGAAGGTAGTCAGGGAAGGCTGTGATCTCAAACTTGTAGGAGAGAGTGGGGAAGAGAAGGCTGGAAAGAAGAGCTGGTTAAGACATGGAGAGAGCTTTGACTACCAGGCCAAGGTTTTACATGACTTGGTAGGCAGTGCGGAGTGGTTGAGCGTTGGGGCATAGGAATGTGAATGTGGATCCTGCACATACAATGATGGAACTGCCTATAAGAGCAAAGAAGGAGGAAAAGGAAGATTGGGCACTGCTGGACCAGTGAGGAGGCTCGTGAACATTACCACCAGACATGGCCGTCTGTGGGGAGGGTGGTGCAGCCCCGACTTCCTGCTTATCTAGAAAGGATTGCTTCAAACCCAGGTTGGACTCATCTTTTAGCTGCCACATGACACTCTTGGTTGACATTGGGCCTGCAGTGCCCTGAGATTACCCGGTCCTTTTTTTTCCCCACAGGAATTCTTTCAGGCTTCATTCACAATTTACAAGTGATTTGGAAGTTGTCTGTGTAGTCTGACCTTCATCCTCACGCAAATCAATCATTTTTAGTGTCAGCTTGACATTACTGACTCCCGAGATAATTGTAAATCTTCACTTTGTTGTCTATCACTTTATCTCTTCTTCTCAGCTCTGTTTTGTCATAAATGGAATAACCATCAAAGTTATTGCTAAAAATGTTGACAAGATAAGGATGAAGACAGGCCCTGGAGCTCTAATTGGAAGCCCCACTAACACCATTAAAGCCATTGATCAACAGACTGAAGAAACATTGTTTCCCTGGAGGTAAATCACCCTTCAGACTCATTGTGCCCCTCAGAATTAAGTATTTCATTCCATAAAGACTTAGAAGACTTCAAGCTCACGCTGGCCTCTGACTCTAGCACCAGCATGATCAGAAGGAGAGTCATGTGACACTATTGTTCTGCTACTTCTGCAAAGACTGTTCTTACTTATTGTTATTTTAACAATATTTTTGTAGTTATTGTACGAATACAGCAAGTGGGATTGCTAGATCATATAGTAGTTTTCCATAGTGTCTGCTCCAATTTGCAATTACACCAAAAGTGCACAAGTGTTCACTTTTCTTCACATCCTCACCAACACTTATCTCATGTCTCTTTGATAATAATCATTCTAACAGGGGTAGGGTGATATCTCACTGTGGCTTTGATTTACATTTCCCTGATGATTAGTCATATTGAGCACCATGTGCTTAGTTACGTGTACCTGTTGGCCATCTGTATGTCTTCTTTGGAAAAAAGATTATTCACTTCCTCTGCTCATTTGTTTTGTTTTGTTTTGTTTTCTAAAGATTTACTTTTTTTTTTTTTTTGACAGAGAGAGAGAGACAGACAGACAGAGACAGAGAGAATGGGGAGGACCCAGAGCAGTCTCCATAGTTGACAGCATTAGTTTTCCATATAGTTTCACTCCACAGGTGGGTGCGGGGCTG
>PVKE010045935.1:0-12434 GCA_004027555.1 Craseonycteris thonglongyai | reverse complement strand
TCGATGAGTCGAGTCATAACTGTTGCGTTCACGCGTTACGTCCAGTGACAAGTGTAACACATAAGTCAAAATGTATTGTCTGGGTGGGCGGAGATCACAGTGTCAGGCTGTCAGAATTCTAGGAATTTATGACCTTGGCAAATTCCCAGAATGCATTAAACTATTGCTAGAAAGTTTTGTCTTCTACAATCGCTTCAAACTCCATGGTACACGGAATTCCACCCCAGACATTGCGAGCGATCGACAATCGACCAAAATTGGCCTCGCAATCCAACGGTCGACCATGATTGACTTGTTGGCCACCCCTGGTCTATATGACCAAAAGTCCAGCATATTAAAACTTAAAGCAATGAGGACAGCTCCAAAATAAAATATTGCAATTTGTAAAGTGGCAATTTCCCATCCATTAACATTTTTAACAGGAGCTTAGAAGAGTCTATCAGGGTGTAGTAGTAGTAGATCTGTCTACTGAGGGATCTATGCATCAGGTAGAGTGTGGACAATCTTGGTTTTTCTTCCAGCAGTAGACAGTGATTTTTTTTAATTATTATTTTTTAATTTTTTTTTTGACAGAGAGACAGACAGAGACAAAGAGAAGGGGGAGGGCCCAGAGCATCTTCATAGTTGACAGTATTAATTTTCCATATAGTTTCACTCCACAGGTGAGCACGGGGCTGCACAGGGCTGAAATTGGGCCAGGAGCCTCCCGCATAGGCCTCAGCAAGAACCGAACTGAGAGCACACCCCAGTTCAGCACATGGGTCCGCCTGGGCTGGAGCCAGGATTACCGTAGATCCTCAGTCACCGGGGCTGCAAAGCGAGCGCTTAACCCACTGAGCCATCCCAGCTTCACCTATTTTTTAAAATATCTATTTTAATGTTTTTGACAGTGAAAGAGACACAGAGAAGGGGGAAGGCCCAGAGCAATCTCCATAGTTGTACATCATCAGTTTTCGACATGGTTTCGTTCCACACAGGTGGGTGGGGCCACGCAGGGCCAGAATTAGGCTGGGGACCTCCCCCATGGGAGGCATGCCCCCTTAAACCAGGGGCCAAACCAGGGGGCATGGGTCTGCATGAGCCAGGCCCAGGATTTGATCCTCAGTCCCCAGGGCTGCAAAAGCGAGTGCTTAAATCACTGAGCCATCCTGGCATTTCCTAAAGATTACTTTTAATAGGCCGTGATTTTGAAAAGGTTTCTAAAGGAGTATGGGTTAGTCAAAGGCAGACTTGATCACCTTTCCAGTTTTGCTGTGGGCTGGCCTTGCCCACAGGTCCACACTTCCAGTGGTAGCTGGACCAGACCTATGAGAGCCGACCTGAGGGGAGACTGGGCCTCTTGATGGATGAAGCATTTATGCTCTACAGACCCTTTGCCTTAGAGTGCTAGGGCAATCACCATGCTGGAGGTACATAATTCAGATTCTCTCATTTAAATCTTATAAAGTTGAAGAAACAGATTTGAAAGGGGAACTAGCGCCAGCATTGGATCTAAGCCTGTCCAAAGTTAAAGTTCACAAACACTTGGTGCTATAATGTGAATGTTTGTGTGACCCCTACCCTCCAAATTCATATACTGAAATCCTAACCCCAAAAGATGATGGTATTAGAAGGTGGAGTCTTTGGGAGGTACTTAAGTCATGAGGGTAGAGCCCTCATTAATAGGATTAGAGCCTGTATAATAAAAAACCTCAGAGAGCTCTCCTGCTCCTTCCACCATGGGAGGACAGAGAAGATGCCCTGCTATAAACCAGGAAGAGGGCTGTCATCAGAACATGACCTGACTGTGCTGGCACCTTGATCTTAGACTTCCAGCCTCCAGAACTATGAGAAATAAATGTCTGTTGTTGGGGAAGCTGGGATGGCTCGGTGGGTTAAGCGCTCACTTTGCAGCTCCGGGGACTGGGATCGAATCCCGGCCCCAGCCTGTGCGGACCCATATGCTGAACTGGGGAGTTCCCCCAGTTCAGTTCTCTCTCTGTCAAAAATAAATAAATAAATAAATAAAAAGAATTCTAAGAAAAATGTATGACTTGAAAAGATAAAAAAAAAAAAGAATAAATGTCTGTTGTTTATAAGCCACTGAGTCTGTGGTATTTTGTTGCAGCAGTCTGAGCTGACTAAAACATTTAGTTATGCTGAACTGTCTCCAGACATTCCTTAGAGTTTCCCAAAAAGTAAAACAAGTGCCTTAAAATCCTTCCTCAGTACATTGTTTGGAGCCTGAACACCCACAGGCCTCATGAACATACAATTCTCTACAGTATCACTTCTTGGGTTCTGCCATTTCCTAAGACTCTGTCACTCCCAGAATCCATCAGCTCAGGCCTTCCCTCCTGATATGAAAATAAAAGCACATTGCTCCTGCCCCTCTCAGGACAAGACTGAATCCTCAGTACAGAAGTCTCCCCCACTGAGAGAGGAAGAACTTTAAAAGATTACAGAAGAAGGGGCCTCCTGGAGACTCTTGCAAACACAAGGACAGGAGATAAAAAGTCCTTGAGTCTCAGAAAGGCCAGCAATTATAGAAATCAAGGCTGAGAACAAACAGCTCTCAGAAACCTAGTGCAAGGTCTGCCCCTGCCCCCGCTCCCCACCCTGAGTCACGAAAAACACATGGGACCCTAGGACAGGGGTGTCAAACTCAATTAAAACACGGGCCATTTGGTGAAACAGGCAATATTCACACGGGCCACATCACATTTACAAATGTCCCCAGAACTGAGGGCGTTTATACACACCCACAGGCCCCCAGGAAAGGCACTGGGCCACGTGTATACTCATCTTCTGTAGTTAAAGGGTTAACGAGGGAATTGTGTGTACGGTATTGCCTTGATCTCCCCTAAGTGCTATTTTCTTCATAACAATTTTTCTATTTTCATTTTATTTCAGAGCATCGTGGGCCACAAAAAATTAACTCGGGGGCCGCATGCGGCCCACAGGTGCCAGTTTGACACCCCTGCCCTAGACAAAAAAAAAAAATCACTCTCAAATGTATGTAAGTGGTGAGAAATCTAACTGGGGGAGCGCATGCTTAGGTGCTGCTAGCTCTGCATGATCCGCCAGCTAATAAAATCTCCTTCAAATATCTAAGGAGTTGTCTGAGCGTTTGATATCCTCTGTCGGGTGTCACTTCCTGCAACACCACCACCCACCAAATATACAAGTACCCATGTCCCATGCCTGTGTCCTCACACTTCCCAGTAGGACCCAAGTGAGCTCCACTTTGTAACCATCTTTGGATGTGCTGCCCTCCTTGAAGTTGCCCCTATTGGGGATGCCCTCCTTCTACCACACTGGTCTCTCTCCTTGCCCTTAATTTTCTGCTCCCATTTTCCAGGGCAAACCTTTCCCTAGACTTCTACACCTATTCCTGCTTACAGTCACTCTGGGAACACATTAGTATGATACCACTCTCACAAGACTCTGGGCCCTCTGACAAACTTTTCATTGGGTTTTTTTAAATAATGAATTTGCAAAAAGTAAGGAGCACATTATTCACAATAGCCCGAAAGGCAGAAACAACCCCAATGTCCACTGATAAATGAACAATTAACAAAATAGAATCTTTTTCAGCTTTAAAAAGGAAGGAAATTCTGACACATGCTACAAACAACATGGATAAACTTTGAGGGCATTATGCTAAGTGAAATAAGCAAGTCACAAAGAAACAAATACTGTATGATTCTATTTATACTCCCATGAGATACCTAGAGTAAGCAACTTTATAGAGACAGAAATAGCATGATGGTTACCAGGGGCTGGGGAAGAGAGGGGAATGGTGAGTTGTTTAATAGGGACAGAGTTTCAATTTGGAAAGATGAAAAAGTTCTGGAGATAGATGTTGGTGATGGCTATACAACAATGTGAATGCAGTTAATGCTACTTAATTGTACACTTAAAATGGTTGAAATGGTAAATTTTAGGTTATGTATATTTTACCTCAATAAAAAAATAAATTTAAAAGAGCCAATGTAAAAAAAAAGTAAGGAGTAGCATAAGGACTGTGGAAAAGCGGGGAGTGCATCTGCTTTGGTCTCTCTCTAGGACAGCAGTCCCCAACCTTTTTGGCACCAGAGACAGGTTCTGTGGAAGACAATTTTTCAATGAACCAGGGAGTGGGGGGATGGTTTTGGGATGATTCAAATGCATTACAGTTACTATGCACTTTATTATTATTACTTTGTAATATATAATGAAATAATTATACAATTAATCTAGTCCCACCGCTGATCTGATAGGAGGTAGAGCTCAGGTGGTGATGTGAGTGAGGGGGAGAGGCTGTAATACAGATGAAGCTTTGATTGCTCACCTGCCACTCACCTCTGCTGTGCAGCCTGGCTCCTAACAGGCCATGGACTGATACCGGTGGTTGGGCACCCCTCCTCTACCTAGGACACCAATTTTACTCATAAACAGTCTTTTGGAGAAATTCTTCTCCCTTTCCAGAACATTCTCCACTGGGATCACAGTGTAACCAAGTGCCAAATCCAGTAAAATAGGACCTTGAATCCCTTTAGCCTCTTTGCTCATTCCAGGCACAAGTATTTGGATCTGAAGAGCTGACAGGAAGAGATTTCTAGATACTCAGTTTTACTTGACATATAATTCATCCTCCTTTTATATGACCTTCCCAGAAAATAAAATGTTTACACACATGGGTTCACTTCACCAGTCATGTGAAGTAAGCAAGGCAGGTCTTCGCATTTCCAGTGGAGGAAAAAGGTTTGACAAATTTTAAGTGACACATCCAGGTCACCAGGCTAGAGAATGACAGCTGGGAGCAAAGCCATCCTTGATCTTAGCAAAGCCACGCCTCTGGTTTTATTTTCATTTTATTTTTGAAAGATTTTATCTTATTGAGAGGTGAAAGAGAGAAAGAGAACGGGGAAGGGCCCAGAGCAGTCTCCACAGTTGCACATCATTACTCGAGTTCATGATAGTTTTTGAACCTCTGTAGACTCAACAAAAATGAAGTTTTAAACTGGACTCCACTGGAGACAAAACAAGTTCATTGTTATGAGCCTGAGTCAAAGCAGGAGTCCATGCAGTGGCATGAAAAGGGCACGCCACCCCCTAAGAAGTTCACGGTGTTGCAATTGGCTAGAAAAATGGCTGTTTGGGGGGATACGGAGGGTATCCAGCTGATTGATTACAAAGATAAGAATGTCATGATAACTGGAGAGTACTATTCCAGTCTGCTGAAACAGTTAAAAGAATCTGTGAAGGAGAAAAGAGAAAAATGAACCAAAGGGGTGATGCTTTTGCATGACAACATGCTTGTACACAAGAGCAATGTTTCACTGGCTATTCTTTATGACTGTGGCTTCCAAACATTAAACCACCCTCCCTACAGTCCAAACCTAGCTCTGATTATTATTTGTTCCCAAATATGAAAAAACACCTTCAAGGGAAGAAATTTACAGATGACAAAGATGTTAAAGCTGCTGCAACTTGAGGGCAAAAACAAAATATTTCATAGGTATAAATAAACTTATTGAAAGATCAGAAAAGTGTGTTAGGGATAAGGGTGAATATATTGATAAGGAGAAATACTAATTTTGAGGGATGGAGGGTACCCTTCTTCCCTTTCATTCTTCTAATTTTTTTTTTTTTTAAGATTTGTTTTATTGCTTTTGACAGAGAGAGACAGAGAGCCGAGAGCAGTCTCCATAGTTGTGCATCATCAGTTTTAGACATGTTCCACACAGGTGGGAGGGGGCTGCACAAGGCAGGAACCAGGCTCAGGAGCTCTGACATGGAAGGCACGCCCCCTTGAGCCAGGGGCCTAATGGGTGGGGGCGAGAACTGAACTGGGAACCTCCGAATGGGAAGCACACACCAGTTCAGCATATGGGTCTGCATGGGTCAGGGTCAGGATCCGATTTTCAGTCCCTGGGGCTGCAGAGCAAGCGCATAACCTGCTGAGTCATCCTGGCTTCCCCTCATTCCACTAATTTCTTGACTACCCCTTATATATGAGGGCTATCTGGAAAAAATCCAGCCATAAATGCCTCTATTTCCATATTACATGGTTGCATACTTTTACGGACAGCCCTTATATGGGTTGGTTGATTGTAAGCCAGCAGGTCAGTGTTTTGTGCTGAGGTCTTCTGGTGGAAGGACACATGTGTGAGAGGGAACCCTACATCTGAAGAACTGAGTATAAACCTTCAAATGTGACTGAGCACCTAGGGGCCTTCTTCCAGGCCTTTAAAGACTCATAGGCACTCCTCACCTGCAGTTGGGCTTTATCTGACAAAGGAAAACTGGGTCAGGGGAGGTGAGGAAGCATCACCTTTTGAAAATTAATGATATTCAGAGTGGTGATTTCATCACATTTATTCAAGGTCCACAGTTGAACAGGTACCCAAAGACAGAAAGTTTCAGCAATTATTGATTTTGTAATCAGAAGAGAAAACATATATGCACAGGTTCTTCAGAACAACAACCAAGCAAAAGTTTTATTGAAGGAAGAGTTCTGTCCCAACTCTTATAAATAAGAAAAGTGAAAACCTATGTTTTTTGCTTTTAGGAAAGATTTTTTGATTAACCAAGTTGATTCAATAAATGGGTGTGGTTGAATCATGGCCCCCCAAAGGTGTACACATCCTAATCCATGGAACTCATGAATGTTACCTTATATACAAAAGGAATTTTGCAGATGTGATTAAGGATCTTGAGATGGGGAGATTTTCTTGGATTATCTAAGGGGGACCAACATAATCATATCGGTCCTTATATGAGGGGGGCCAGAGGGTCAAGAATCAGAGAAGGTGATGTGATGACAGAGAATGGAGGGATGCAACTTGACGACAGAGGAAGGAGCCACAAGCCAATGAATACAAGCAGCCACTAGAAGCTGAAAAAGGCAGGGAAACAGATTTACCCCAAGAGCCTCCAGAAGGAATCAGTTCTGCTTACACTTTGCAGTTCAGTGAAACCGATTTTGGACTTCTGCCCTCCTGAACTGTAAGAGATATTTTCTGTTGTTTTAAGCCACTAAATTTGTGGTCATCTGTTATAGCACCAATAGGAAATACAGAAACAAGTAGGATTAGGAAAGTTATTAAAAAAACAACAGTGAAACTGGTGTGGGAAAAGGAGGTGGGGAAACATGGGAACAGAATAAGAAATCAGGAGACCCTGATCATGAAGAGAAACCTTTTTTTTTTTTTGACAGATGAGAGAGAGAGATACAGAAACAGAGACAGACAGAAGAGGGAGGGTCCAGAATAGTCTCCATATTTGCATGTCATTGGTTTTTTCCACATAGTTTCATTCCACAGGTGGGCGCAGGGCTGCACAGGGCAGGAACTGGGCTGGGTGAGTACTGAATGGGAGGCATTTCCCAGTTCAGCATACGGGTCCACACAGGCCGGGGACGGGATTCGATCCTCGGTCCCCAAGGCTGCAAAGTGGACGCTCAACCCACTGAGCCATCCCGGCTTCCCCAAGAAACTTCTTTTTAAGCATTAATTTTATTGTTTGAGAGGCTGAGAGAGGGAGAGAGAGAAGGGGGAAGGGCCTAGAGCAGTCTTCATAGTTGTACATCATTAATTGTGACAGTTTCATTCCACACAAGTGGATGTGGGGCCACGTGGGGTGGGAACCAAACTAGGGGCCTCCCACATGGGAGGTGAGAACCTTTGCCACCATCCCAGCGGTTACCAGTTGCACCACAGTTTGGCATATGGATTTGCACAGGCTGGGGTCAGGATTCAATCTCCAGACCTCACGGCTGCAAGGCAAGTGCTCAACCTGCTGAGCTATCCTGGCATCCCAAAAAAACTCTTTTAATATCCAACATTATTGTGAAGGGGGCCATGGATTAGTCTACAGGGACAACAAAACTTATGAGGAAGGCCATTGGGCTTCCATTAAGTTCATCTCTGCTCCAAAGAGGCTCTGCCCACTGCATTCAAGACTTATCACCAGGATCTTTGATTCAGGCAGAAATGGGCCCTGAGGGTAAAGTAGAGGCCACTGGTTCTTCAATTACTGACACCTATTTCTCTTGGCTGGGTACAGGCAAATAATGGAAAAATAAGGGTTTTGTCCTAAAAGATATTTTATCATGTGGGGTACAGGTCCCCAACCTTGACACTATTGACATTTTGAACCAGGTAACTCTCACTGTGGGGTCCATGCTGTGCAATGGAAATTTAGCCATATCCCTGGTATCTAACCACTAGAGGCCAGGAGCTACCCTCCCTTCTCCCAAGTCATACCAACCAACAATGTTTCTAGACATTGCCAAATGTCCTCTGGGGGAGGAAAATCTGCTCCTAGTTTGAGTACCAGAGTGTGATACACCACTAAGTCTGTCTGCCTAGAACTTGTCAGAGAAGACTCTGCAGAGCAGACAACTCTTGTGAAATGAGGGAGGGAGGAGGAGTAAGGGATGGCAGGTCCTAAGGGCAAAGGCAAGTGTGTGAAAAGACCTGGAGGGCAGGAACACAGATGTGTGCACTTGTTCCTCTGCTATAAGAGGAATCTGATATTCTTGGGGGGCAGTGGGGTGAAGGACAACGCAGGCCATAGCCCTAAGGTGACTGGCAGTGACTTGAGGATTTGATGCTTAGAAAGAATGCTACCTACCTGTTTTCTGCTTGAGGTAATGTGTCATCTACCAAAGGTTTTCTCCAAATAGAGATAAGCTGGTGACTAAAAACTGTATACTGATTGGGTTTTTGAGACAATGAAAAAAAGGGATGAGATGATCTTTCTCTGAGGCCTAGTTCAAGGATTTCAACATTTCATATAAATATATATATATACACACACACACACATATATATGTGTATATATATATATGTATATATATATATACACACACACACATATATATGTATATATATGTGTGTGTGTGTGTGTGTATATATATATATTTTTTATTTATTTATTTATTTATTTAAGATTTTTATTGTTTTTCGACAGAGAGAGACAGAGAGAAGGGGGAGGGCCCAAAGCAGTCTCCATAGTTGACAGCATTAGGTTTCCATATAGTTTCACTCCACAGGTGGGCATAGGGCTGCACAGGGCAGGAACTGGGCCAGAAGCCTCCTGCATAGGCCCCAGCAAGAACTGAACTGGAGGCACACCCCAGTTCAGCATATGGGTCCATATGGGCAGGGGCCAGGATTCAATTCTCGGGCTCCGGGGCTGCAAAGCAAGCACTTAACCTGCTGAGCCATCCCAGCTTTTCCTCATATAAGTATATTTTGATATTTTTAGAAAATTCGTTGAGGTTTTAATTATATATCATACAATTAACCCATTTCAATGAGTTTTAGTAAACGTACTGAAATAATACAGTGATAGAACATTTTCATCACCCAATCATTTTGTTATTCTTTAAGCTACTGGCCTCAGTGAGTACAGAGAATAGTAAGGATTCTCTTTAACATCTCCTTAGCAGTCTACATCCACTACCTGCTTCTTGTAGATTTTCCCTATTGTTTGATGGGGTTGCAGCAGCTGTGTAGATTTTCTTTTCTTAAATCAAAGGTACTTTGATATAAAAAGATCCCTCAGTGTGTGTGCATGCATGTTTGTGTGCATGTGCGCATGCACGCAGGTGTTTATTTTGGTAAAAGCACTTATTACCTGGAAACCCTTTCCTCACACAAACATGTTCATATTTTCCCTTCACATTGTCCTTTGTTATGAAAAGCCAGGAATTATGGGAAGACTATTAGGGGACTTTTATATTCCAGTGAACTTTTACCTCGAAATTCTTGTCCATCACCCATCTTTATTAAAGAAGTGTGTGCATGATAAAGATTGTCTGGTATAACAGCAAATGTATAACTATATATAGAATTTACCCTTGAAGATAAATAAAGCAGCACAGGAAAGATTTAACATGGGGCAGAGGTATCTGCAAGAACATCCTGATTCTCCCTAAGTAGTTAGACCCCACTATACAGCAGAGACCCTAATTTTCTTTCACCTAATGCCCATACCTGCCATTTTTTTCACTCTGTCACCGTGCATGGTCATGTTCCCAGCAGCTTCTTCTGGGACTCCTCACCAGTGAAATATGTACCAGCATTCCTCAGGGACCTCTTGCTTTCCTTGTAAGTCACACAGACAGTCTTTGTGATTTACATGCAAGTAAGGAGAAACACAAATACCTTCCTTCTGAACAGAAAGAACAAAGTCCTGCTTTCAATCCCCATGGTGGAGTCTGTGATGCTGGTGAAGGTTTGAGCTCTGTCGAAAGCTTTTCCCACACTGGCCGCACTGGTATGGCTTCTCTCCAGTGTGGATCCGCTGATGCAGTTTCAGGGTTGACTGCCGACCAAAGCAGTTTCCACACTCTCCGCACGTGTAGGGTCTCTCCCCTGTGTGAACTCGCTTGTGTCTTTTCAGCTCTGAATTCCATGTGAAGCTTTTCCCACAGTCATCACATTTGTAAGGTTTCTTTGCAGAGTGGGTTGATTGGTGACCAAGACGTTGCAAACGATTGCTTAGGCTTCTCTTACTTCCTTTGCTTTTCTTCAGCTCTCGCAGCGGGTGATTTTTAAGGGGGCTACTGATGTATTCCAGTTCCTTGCAATGTCTCTGATAGTGAGCAAATGGCTTTTGAGCATTTGGGGAGCTGACCTGCCTCCGTGACAACTGGGGAAGCTCACTCATATTTGTCCCTCTTGATTCAGGACTCTGCAGATTATTCCCCTTGGATCTGCCAGCTGACATTGCACATGGCTTTGTTCCTTTAGCCCCTTCCTGTTGAGGATTTTCCTTGTTCTCATTTTTCGTTCTGAGGGCCTCTATAATTAGAAAAAATATGTTTCATTTTCTGGGCTTTGAGGAAAGAATCTTAGTGAAAGAGTTATGAAATATACTGCAAGGTTTCTCAAAGTGTGTTCCTCCACTGGCAATTTGCATTAGACTCATTGGGGGCACTTGCCAAACAAGCAGGCTACCCCTGCATCCCCACGGCTGCTAAGTCAGAATCTCTGGTGGTTAGGATCTGGAAATCCGCACAATTAAAAGGCTCTTGGAGTAACTGATTTACATTAAAGTTAGGAACCAAGTTCTCCAACCCCCTCCCTTCTTCCTACCTTTAGGGAAAGGTTTAGGAAAAGAGAAATAGGGAAAAGCAAACCCATCAGTCCTGAGTATCAACTAAGGAATAAAAAGAAGGAAGAGAGCTGGCATTTCAACATTGCAAATATTTGGTCTCTTACTTAGGACACTGAATGACCACAACCATCTCTTCAAACAATAGTAACTCTAGTGAATGTGGCATTTTCTTTCCTTACAAAGTTGACAGAATTTGTGTTAGGAAACTGAAATAGAGACTAGACATGTATTCTAATTATAGAAACTCCCCAACTTCTGACCACCAGGATTGAGGTCAGGATGGAAATGAGCTGGAATGGCCCATGGGCAAGTCAGAGTATCTAGAGTTGTGCTGTCCTATAGAAATCCTGCCATGTGAACAATGTGTGTGTGTGTGTGTGTGTGTGTGTGTGTGTGTGTGTACGTGTACTATTCAAAATGGCAGCCACTAGCAACATGTGACTACTGAGTACCTGAATTATGGCTAATGTGACTGAGAAACTGAATTTTAAATTTTACTTACTTTTATTTAATTTAAATTCAGATTTAAATAAGCAGCCAATATAATTATGGTCAACTGCTTTTCAATAATGTCAAGACAATTCAATGGGAGTAAAGAACAGACTTTCAGTAAATGGTGCAGGGATAACTAGAATTCTACATGCAAAAGAAATTGGACCTCTATCTCACAACATATAAAAAAATGGATCTTGGGGAAGCCAGGATGGCTCAGTGGTTTGAGAGCTCACTTTACAGCCCCAGGGATCAAGGATCGAGTCCCAGCCCTGGCCTGTGCAGACCCATTTGCTGAACTGGAGTGTGCTTTCCATGTGGGAGGCCCCCAGTTTGGTTGTCATCCCCAAATTCAGCCCCTGGTTCGAGGGAGCATGCCTCCCATGTGGGAGGCCCCCAGCCCAGTTCCTACCCTGGACAGCCCCTGCCCACCTGTGTGGAATGAAACCATGTCAAAATTGCTGGGGAAGCCGGGATGGCTCAGTGGGTTAAGTGCTCACTTTGCAGCGCCGGGGACTGAGGATCGAATCCCGGCCCCGGCCCGTGCGGAACCATGTGCTGAACTAGGAGCTCCCCCAGTTCAGTTCTCTCTCTGTCTCTGTCTCTGTATCTCTCTCTCTCTCTCTCTCTGTCAAAAAAACAATTATAGAGAGAGATCCAAGATGGCGGCATGAGAGGAGAACGCCGATAACTGCCTGGGAAGGGCCTTGTGAACAGAGGGGAATCCACAGGGGAAACCCTGAGAAGAAACCTCAACTAAGAGAACCACACAACACGGAACAACACACAAAGGTTAGAGAAAAAAGGGGAGAGCGGGAGAGGAAAAGGGAAGCAGCGGTTCGGGGACA
>PVKE010045934.1:0-12434 GCA_004027555.1 Craseonycteris thonglongyai | reverse complement strand
CCCCAGTTCAGTTCTCACCAGGGTGAAGACCCCTGCCCAGTTCCTGCCCTATGCAGCCTCGCTCCCACCTGTGGAATGAAACTATGTGGAAAACCAATGATGTACAACTATGGAGACTGTTCGGGGCCCTCCCCCTTCTCTCTGCCTCTGTATCTCTCTCTCTGTCAAAAACAATAAAAATAAATCTTTAAAAAAAAAAAATTAACTCAAAATGAAGAAACCTAAATGTATGATACATTATAAAAGTCAGAGAAGAAAACATAGGGGAAAATATCTTCATGACATTAAATTTGGCAATGATTTCTTAGATGTGGCACCAAAGCACAGACAACAAAAGTTAAAATAAAATTAATTGGTCTACACCAATATTTAAGAATTCACTGCCAAAGATGCAATCTACAGAATGAAAAGGCAACATAAAGAGTGAAGAGGGTGGCAGGTCACATAGCTGATAAAAATAGAGACCGCTTACAACTCAACAACAGCCAAAACAAATAGCCTGATTAAAAAATGATCAGAGAACCCGAACAGACATTTCTCAAGGGAATTACACAAATAGACCACAGGTGCATAGAAAGATGCTCAATATCACTGATCATTGAGGAAATGAAAATCAAAGCTACAGTAAGATATCACCTCACACCTTTTAGGATGGTTACAAAAAAGAAAAAGAAATACAAGTGTGATATGGTGGGGGTGGGTGGGGGGGATTTGGATGAAGGTAGTCAAAACTGCAAACTTACATTGATAAGATAAGTAAGTACTAGGGATATAAGGTACAACATGATGATTACAGTCAACAGTGTTGTATGGTATATTTGGAAGTTGTTAACAGAGTAGATCCTAAGAGTTCTCATCACACACACACACAAATTTATTTTGATTTTTTTTCTTTTTGATATCTATATGAAATGATGGCTGTTACTACCTAAACTTGTGGTAATCATTTTACAATATATGTAAGTCAAATCGTTATTCTGTACACTTTAAGATTATATAGTTCTATATGTCAATTATATCTAAATAAAACTTGAAAAAAGAACACAAACAAACAGCCCAGAAAGTAATGATTGTTGACAAGGATGTGGAGAAATTGGAACCATTGTGCACTGCTAGTGAAATGTGGGGTGTGACAGTTGCTGTGGAAAACAGTATGTTGGTTTCTCAAAATAATAAAAATAAAATTACCGTATGATCCAGCAATTCCCTTCTGTATATGAATCCAAAGGAATCAAAGCACCATCTTGAATAGATGTTTGTATACCATGTTCTCAGTAGCATTGTTCACATTAGCCAAAAAGTGGAAGGGACCCAGTTCCATTTGCTGATGAACAGGTAGGCAAAGAGTAGCATGTACAAGTACATAGCATGGAATATTTTTCAGCCTTAAATAGAAGTAAATTCTGACACATGTTAACTTGAGGGTATTATGCTATGTGAAATGAGTTCTATCACAAACAGGCAAATACTGTTATAATTCCATTTACAAGAAGTAGCTGCAGTAGTCAAATTCAGAGAGAAAGAAAGTATAGTGGTGATTGATAGGGCTGTGGGGAGGGGGAAATGGAGAATTGTTTAATGGGTATAGAGTTTCAGTCTTGCAAGATGAAAGTTCTCGAGATGAGTTGTACAAGAATAGGACTATAGGTGACACTACTTTTAATTATATACTTAAAAGTAATAAAGATGCTAAATTTTATGTTATGTGTATTTTACTATAATTAAAAATTAAACAAACAAAATTGTTAAATTTGAATAAGGTCTGTTGATAGTACCAATGTCAATTTCCTGGTTTTTATGCTGTAGTACTACAGTCCCCAACCTTTTTGGCACCAGGGACCAGTGTCATGGGAGACAATTTTTCTACAAATGCTTAGTGGAGTAGGGATGTGCATGCGCAGGTCACAATAAAGTTTATGCTTTTATGCAAATTTAATGCCACTCCTGAACTGGCAGGAAGTGGAGTTAAGGTGGTGATGCCAGCGATGGGGAGACTGTAAATACAGATGTAGCTTTGCTTGCTCATCCGCTGCTCACCTCCTGCTTTGTGGCTCAGTTCCTAGCGGGCTACAGACCAGTACGGGTCCAGGGCATGCGGGCTGGGGACTCCTGCTGTAGTATTTTTATATGTAAATAGTTATGCACATATGTAATAGTTATATAGATGCTACCTTTGTGAAAATCTGGGTGTACAAGAGACTTCCCTGTAGTATTTTTGTGAGTACCCGTGAGTCTATGATTATTTCAGAAACAAAAAGAAAACAAACAACAACAAACAACAACAAAAAAACACCGAAGAAAGTACTAGCACTTTATGAAATAAAAACAATAAAAGAACTGTTCTCAGAATTCTAAGTAACTTGTTCAACAGGGGGGAAAAAAAGTTAACCTGAATGTAAAAAGCAAAGGTTAATTGCACGAGCAAGCAATTGCACTTATGACACACAGGTGTTTATTGCAGCATTACTGATAGAGAAAAATGAGAAATACTTGAGATATCTGCAAGCAGGGAAAGAGATGAATGAGTTGGTATATATTTTATACAATGGTATTCTGAACTGAGGTTAAAATGAAATTCTAGATTCACTTGCATCGAATGGGTAGAAGTTTGAAAACCAAATGTTGAATAAAATAACAGATTATGCAAAATAATAATGATATTTAAGTATACTTCCATTTTGTATATTGTTCATTTATAATTATGTCATATACAAATCAGTATATGGTAGCATATATATATGTGTGTGTGTATATATATATACATAGTCATATATATATATATATAGTCATATAAAATATAAAAGTTGTTAATATATAGTCAAATATAAAGTCATAGACAGGGATACACAAAACTTCAAGATAAGGGTTTTTCATATAGAGGAAAGATTATGGGTTTGGGAAGGAGTACAATGTCCTTCCCAACTATATCTTGATCTGAAGCAAATAGATAATATCACTATTTATTACATCTTTAAAGTTAGTACCTGTGTCTTTTATACTGTTCGTCATATTTTCTTTATGTTAGAAATATTTTAAAAATATAATAAAATAGAACTTCAGAGAAATAGACAAATCCATGTTTATAACTGAAGACTTAAACACTTCTCCCTTAGTAATCAATAGAATACACAGTTATAAAATTAGTAAGGATACTAAAGTCTTGAATAATACTATCCACTAAGCTGATCTGAATAATATTTATGGAATTCTCCAGTCAACAATAGCAGAATGTATTCTATTGAACATAGTGAACATTTAAAATTTTTGTCGTATTTATTCCACAAAACAAAACTTAACAAATTTAGAGGAATTGGAATCACACAAAGTGTGTTCTTTTGATCTCAGTGGATTTAGTACTGAAACAAGTAACAAAAATATTTTTTAAATCTTAAGGTATTTGAAAACTAAACAATATCCTTTGAAATAATGTATAGGTCAAAGAAGTTGTAAGGGAAATTAAAAATATTTTATTTAGATGAAAACAAACAAGAGATCAAAATGTGTGAGATGTATTTAAATCAATCCATTCAGGAAAATACTTATCATTAAATGCTTATATTTGAAGAACCTTTTTTTTAAAGATTTATTTTATTGTTTTTGACAGAGACAGAGAGAGACAAGGGGGAAGTCCCAAAGCAGTCTCATAACTCAATAATAAGAAAATAACCCAATAAGAGTAGGCAAAATATTTTAATCAATACTTTATTATAGGAGGTGTATAGTTGACAAAAAAACACATTTAAAGATGGTTAGCTTCAAGTATTCATTAGGGAAATACAAATGAAAACTACCATTAAATTATACCACACCTCTATTAAAATTATTTTTATAACTGACAATATTAAGATTTGAAAATGTGCAAGCAAATGGAACTTTCATACACTGCTGATGGTATGGCAACTTTGCCAAAACAGTTTGTTAATTTACACACTGATAAAGAAACTAAGACTCAGAAGTTTGGACTTACCTAAGAACATATATGATGCAGATCTTAAACTCAGATCTGATTCAAGATACTGTTCTCTTTCTAGCACACCATACTGTCTTTGTCCTAAAAAGTAAGGAATCAAACAGAAAGGCATACTGAATTCATACAAAATAATGACTTTAATTACTGTTGGCATTAATTTCCAGCCACAATGTGCGTGGCATTACTGAAGTTTGCAGGACTATATATTAAACCAGTGTGAGTTTCAGAAATATACAGAATTCTGCTTCCTAATCCTCATCAGAAGCACTGATTCTCTCTCACTGCACCAGTGTGTGCTCCTAACCAGTGTGACTGGGCAGTCTTTATGTGAAAGGGACAGAAATTGAGGGTCTGATGTACCTCATTCTGATATACCCAATATTCCAGCCTCATCTCAATCAGAAGCTAGAATACTGTTACAGCCCACGAAACAGCAAAGGCTATTCTGAAATGGAAGAGAGATTCCAGAACTTTTAAGAGTTTGAGTTTTTATAAGGAAAAATCATCGTACTTGTTTTCTGTTGTCATTCTGGTCTCATTTTTAGGCGGCAAAAACCAACACATTTCTTCTCACAAATATAGGTCGCGATTTTGGAACAGTCGAAAATGGCAAACTTCGTTGTTGTCATCCTTGCACAGTGTCCCTTCTCTGACTCTTCCCAGTATCTCCACACAAAATAAAAGCATAGAGATGATATTAAATATGCATTCATTAATACAGACATAATAAGAGGTATTGGTCCAAAGTTAAGGAGGTAGGTTTCTCTTACTTTACAGGACCTATCACTTGGTGCCCTAGGCTTTTCTAAAGAGTACCTCACGAGGAATATAGGCATGAAGTGGAAAAGCCTGCCGGCAGGTGTTCATTTACTGAACTTAAGTCCTGTGTGTGTATGTGTGTGTGTGTGTGCGCACATGCACACGTCTATATATATACCTATACTAGGTGTATGCATATAAGCTTATATGTGTATCTGTGCATTTTCCCCCTATATTCTTTCAGAAATAGAAACCAGAATCTGATTATAGAACTTCTCAGTTTGTTTCTATTCTAGAGACTTACTGACTGAGCAGATTGGACGGGGGTTGTGACTCATCTTCCCATGTCCAGAGACTGCTGCTTCCTTTACGGGTCAATCCAATCCAAGACAAAGAGGATAGTTGACTTTGAATGAACTTCTGTTGTAAAAGGAACATATTCCATGAGTAAAAATTGTTTATTTCTAATATGAATAATCTTGTTAATATTATTATTGTGAATAACAAAAAGTATAAAGATCAACTTTATCCTGATTCAATTGAAATTATAAAATAATGGAATCTCAGTTATTGTTGCTTCATTAAATGCAGAAGCGGAAATGAGAACCCCCCCCAAAAAAATAAATACTTTCCTAGTTTCTGTTTATTTAGACTTAGGATTGAAATCTCTCTATTTCCTTTCATCTTTGCTGCTCAAAGATGAGTTCTGACTCTGAGCAAAGTCTGATTTTTACTTTGGGTTGTAGGTGTAAAAGCTACGAGATTCCTACCAATGTTGTTTTATATTTTTGCTCCACAAGTACCATCTGTATATCTTGCAAAATGGACATCTTGAGGAAGTAGTTTTTACCCCATCAGATGAAATGTTTCTGTAACTAACTGGAAATTACTTAATAAGTATAAAAGTAATGGATATTCGTCTTGTACCTCAATTTTTTCAAAGCATATGTACATATATCACCTCATTGATCTCCCTAAACTTGTACGTTGGGGGAAAAAAATCTACCCAGTTTTCTTTTTGTTTCCCACACCTTTGAGAAGCTGAATAAAGCTTGGTTCTTCAACCCAGAAAAAAAATTTCATATGTGCGTCTAGACATAAAATTTGGCATTCAATTTTAGGGTTTTCACAGACATCTTTATTTCTCAATGAAGGTATTTGGCAGGGAATATTAGTACTTCTAGATGCTGAAACTCATTCTTCGACCCTCTGTATATCTGAAGACCTCCAAATTAAAATTTATTATGTTAAAAGATGCATTAATAATATATAAAACAATAAGAGGATTAGTGAATGTAGCATCTTTTATAATGTTCTTCTGAAATTTTACAAAGCTACAGAAAGGCTGATGGTAAATAAACTAAGTTAAGGTGTAGACTCTCATAGGAAAAGCCAAAGTTCATGTGCTAACACCTTTTACTTCTTCTTAAATGTTTCTATAATAGTTCAGGGTGAGATGAATATCAATATATAAATATTTCTGAAAATTAGGTCAGCATCCATTTAAATTCTATTGCTCTTTTCTAAAAAAATAAGAATTTTTTAATTAAAATGTGATTATTAATTTATGTTAAACAAAGACATATTAATATATAACATTTGTTTCTTAACCTGTTTTTTAATATGTTATATTTTTATATAAACTCTTTACTTTTTAAATAAAGCAGAATTAAAAAAATTATTCTATCAAAAAAATTGCTATTTTTTTTTAATTGACATATAATTGACATATAAGATTATCTTAGTTTCAGGTGTATAACATAATTATTTGCTATATGTATATGTTGCCAAATGATCACATTGATAAGTTTATTTAACATTTATTACCATACATGAAAATTTCTATTGTAGTAAAAAAGAAGTTAATTCAGACTCAATAAATGTCTTCTTTCTGAATTCAAATTTTGCTTTGTTTTCTTGATGTTTTTCAAGTTTCTATTTTTATAGCAATTTCTGAGTTACTAAAAGCCAAGTATAAGTATGATTTGATGACTACAGAAAACTAAGTGATTCTTAGTATCTATTAACCTATCTTTGAGTGGATAGTAAAAAATTAGCTTTAACCTGGAATGCTAGGATATATTAATTTTTTTTGTAAGAGTCATAGTACATTATTTCTATGGTCAAAGCAAGACATAAAGATAAAGTTTATGAAACATTTGGTTCAGTTTTCCAGTAAGAGTTAAAATTAATATAATTTAGAAATAATTGACCTCCAATTTTAACTTGATTTAGAATCTTTCGATTTACATCAAGCTCAATGGTAATGCTATATGTCTTGATTTTGTTTGTGGTATAATTATGTTTTTCAGAGGGTTTGAAGCTACATTTCTGTAAAATTATCAATATAAGATATATAATTATCATTGATAAAATGATATATTTTAAGAATAATATTTTTCTAATTGTTTCATGTTTGACTTTACATTTGATATACTGTGAAAATTCTAACTGTGGATGAATTAAATAAAATCCTAATTTTATTTCTATTTGTATTTCTGATTTTAGCATGAACATTGTCTAGATATGAGTAACTTTACGACTGTAAACAGTTCTAAGAAACTCAAATATTATTAAGCATTAAGATTCAGCCAACAACTAATGGCTAGATAAATATGGTGTGAGATGGAAAACAGAAAGTATACATCACCAGTTCTTTTTCATCTTCTATCTTAAGAAGTGTGGAGTCCATTTCCTTGCAGAATTGTTTACTCTCTTCAAAGTTCTTAAGATGTTGTGAAAAATAATAACACTTTTCTTCACAACATGACCATTTACTTTTACATGTGCTCTTCTTACTTCCTTGAAAACAAAAGATATTCCTGTAGTCCATCCATGTATATTCTAAAAGGAATATTTGGGGCTGGGAGATTGAGAAATCCTTCTAAAAACATTTATTTTCTGAGACTAATGGGCTTCATTTTCAGCTACCTGAAAAAAAGCCGTGGCCTGAGAAAAGGGTTACATTACGTATATTTTTCTAATTTTATGCATAATGTTATCAAATTTTTCTAAGAAAATTTTGAAGAAGACTAATATTTTCCCTCACAACTTCTACTGAAAGAAGATCTAGGGCTTTATTTTATAGAAAAAGTATTATTTTGAGAACTGGTAACTTATTAGTAAAATAATATCATGTCATGTGTACAGAAAAATCTAACCTCTGGGAAAGTCCGCTTTTTCTTTTCAGTTAAATGGAAATGAATGTTGGACTACACAGTTTGCTAATTCTATAAGAAAATGCAAGTTGAGAAGGATAGCTGGTGATTGAGGGAAATGGAGAAGAAACTTGTTGGGCTCAGTCTTCAATTTATTCATTTGCATACCTGTGTTAAGTTGTTCCTCTTTGGAAGTTATGTTTTTAAACGTGGAATTGTATTGTGCTACGTTGTCCGATGAACACTTCTGTAGACCCTGGAAAACTTTAATCTACGTCGTTAGTTTTTAGAGATTATAACATGGGACTCCATATAAGGCATGATCTTAACTTTAAGATGCTAATGTTCAAGAGTAAGGACCACTTTTTTATAAAGTTTTATTTTATTGCTTTTGACAGACAGAGAGAGACAGAGAGAAGGAGGGAAGGCCCAGAGCAGTCTCCATAGTTGTACATCATCAGTTTTCAGCCTGGTTTTGTTCCACAAAGATGGGCAACAGCAGCGCAAGGCGGGAACCGGGCTGGGGGCCTCCCGCATGGAAGGCATTCTCCTTGGAGCCAGGGGCAGAACCAGGGGCTGAGAACCAAACTGAGGGCCTCTTGCATGGGAAGCACATCCCAGTTCAGCATGTGGTCTACATGGGCCAGGGCCGGGATCTATCCTTGGTCCCTGGGGCTGCAAAGCAAATGCTTAACTCGCTGAGCCATCCTGACTTTCCCATAAGGACCATTTTTATCCTCATGCTTTTTAGGCATCTCTTCTTGCATAATAATTTACATACCTCTATCTCATTTGTTGAAAATACATTAACTAATGACACATATTATCGTACACTAATGATACAACAATGAAAAATGCAAAGCTTCTGTCCTCAAGGAACTCACTCATGGTAATGGGAAGAGTATACAATTAGATTACTATGTTTGGGGTGATACAAAGGTAGCTAACTGAGAGTTGCTGATAGAACTCAGCCAAGAGGTTGGCTGTCTAAATGTAGGTTTCTAGAGTCGTGTGACATGTCAATAAGACTTCACATAAGAGTATTGAGCTTAAATTTGCTTTTTGTCTATAGATGAAAAAGAAGTAAGAAAGTGAAAATGATAGACAATAAAATTCTAGATTGTTGGCCTCAGTTTTTAGAAAGTAAGAAAATAGAGAAAATGTGACATATTAAGGTAATTCAAAGTTAACCAGTAAAGTCAGAAGTTAGGTATTGTATAAGAAATTTTAAGGAGATAAGACTGCAAACAAACAAACAACACACAAAAAAGGTTTTATCTTCTAAAGATAGTATTAAAAATACACATAGAGTAGTGCCCTTCCAGAACGGTGGTATGATAATTTCAGTAGAACTACTCCTCAGCCAAACAACCATAACGGATGAAAACAACCATTATGAAAAACAATCCAAAACATTAAAAATCTTTGAAACCTGTCATACAGCCAGATATCAAATTAAGAAATGTTTATTCAAGAACATCTACTAAATCTTAATAAGAACAGTGAAAGTATGTAACACGAGTCATAGCCTGTTCCCTCTCCCCACTTGAGGTCAGCATTATGGACCATCCACTAGAAGTGGGTGTGGCCGGGAAGAATAGGCTCCTTCTATGGCCAGTTCCCAGTCTCTGGCATCTCCATGTAGACACCATAGTCTAAGGCTATGGAATCTCTCCAGGAGGGCAGGCCACCAGCATTTTTTATCCCTCCTAACTCCGTATTGCACAGGCTAAATTCCAGGCAATTGTGGCTATGAGGTAGGAGCTCTTCTCCTCCACCCAGTCCGTATTTATAGAGTAGAGGTGCTCCCCCAGAATAGGGGAATAGATTGCTTTCATCCCAGCTCACCTCCTAGGAAGGAAGAGGCAAACCAAGTAGACTAGAATTTACTAACTCCTCTTCCCAGAACACGGCTCCTAAAGCAAGGGTGTCAGTCAAGAGAAGTGGGTCACTGTCCCTGTTCCCAGCTCCCGAGAAGTGTTCAGGGAGAAAGAATGCCATAAGAACAGAGAGCTCCAAATCTTTCCCCAAAGGAACTGACTTGATTAGGGAGGTTTAAGCCTAAAGATGTTCTTGACAACAGTGGAGACTATAGGGTGGTAGCAAGCAGTTACAAAGAGGTTTGTAGCTTCATTAAAGCGATAATATAAAATATAGGCTGTTTAGGTTCCCAGAGAGAACTAAAGAAAAAGATAACTCAGAAAAGCCCTCTTGGGATTAGTACAAATGTCAAAGATTAGTCTCAAAACTGCCCTGAAAAAGGGCCCACATCTAATTGGCTTAAACTGTGAAGGTATTTCTTCCCCAGGACGTTGTAAAAAACCAGAGTCACCAGCCAGCAATTGGAAGAGTCTAACAGGTGGATATAAGACACAGATATAAGACGCAGATATAAGCATCTTAAACTGAGATCAGGAAAAAAAGGCAAGAGAAAACTTTGCTAAAGTCATTGAGATCTCTGGGTGACTGTGTGTATGCCCAAGGCCGCATCGCGTGGTGGAAGACAGACTGCTTTCCCTCTAAGAGCAGGAACAAGATGAGGATGTGCACTTCACCACTTCTGCTCAACTAGAACCTTATACTTGAGGTTCTAGTTAGTTATTCAAGAATATGACTTAACATTAGCCAGAATGGAGAAAAAGTAGAACTATATTTATGGATGACATGATATTTGATGTAGAAAATTTGAAGATATCCACTGAAAACCTGTAAGAACTAATGAACTGCATGATTGCATGGTATAAGAGCAATATACAAAAATTAACTGTATTTCTATATACTAACAATGAAAAATCTGAAAGTAAAATTAAGAAAAATCTATTTATAATAGCATCAAAAATAAAATACACTGTACTCAAGAATAAATTTAACAAAAGTAGTGTAAAATATATAATCTGAAAGCTAAGTGACATTGCTGAAAAATTAAAGATCCAAAAGAAATAAAAAGATAGCTCACATTCATCTTACATGACTTACAAAAATTAACTCAAAATGGATCATCCACACAAATGGAAGAGCAAAAACTATAAAATTCTTGGAAAATAACATATGTGTAAACTCTATGGCCCAGGATTAAGGAATGGTTTCTTAGATATGGCACCAGAAGTACAACTAATCAAAATGAAAATAGATAAATTGAAAGTCATCAAAACTGCAAACTTTTGTACATCAAAGGTTACTATCAAGCAAGTAAAAAGATAACCCAAAGAATGGGAGAAAATATTTGCAAATAATATAGCTAAGAAGGGATTAATACATAGATTAATGGTATCCATACAATAAAATACTTATCAGCAAATAAAAGGCATGCTGTATTGACACATTCCATCATGAATAAACCATGGAAACCTTATGTTAAGTGAAAGAAGCCAGTTTCAAAAGACCATGTATTATATAATTCCTTTTTTATAAATTGTGCAGAAGAATAAAATCTATAGGGACAGAAGATAAATTAGTGATGGTTTCAGGATACCTAATTTGAAGGAGAATGGGAAACAACTGCTTATTAGTATAGTGTTTCTCTGGGATGATGAAAATGTTCTCATATTGATTACAGTTATGTTTGTACAACTTCAAATGTATTAGAACCCCACTGAAGTTTACACTGCAGTTGGGTAAATTGTGTAGTAGGAGAATTATATGTCAATAAAGGTGATACGCACACACACAGGTTACAATTTAAAGAGCTTGGTTTGCAAACCAGGAAGCTTGGAGCCTAGGTCAGTCATGTCATTAAACAGGATTGTGTTCTTTAAAAAATATACTGAGAGAACTATTAACACTCAACTGATTATAACTTCCTTTAATGCAAGACTTGTTAGCTACTTATTTTTGACTTACTAGCATTGTCTAACATGAAAGGAGAATTATCTAGAGCGGTGGTTCTCAACTGGGAGCGATTTTACCCTGCAGGGGACATTGGCAATAGCTGGAGACATTTTGGATCTAAGTACTATCATCTCATGAGTAAGGGACAGGGGTGCTGTTAAATATTTATAATGCACAGAACAGCACCCCTAACAAGGAATTGTTCCATCAAAATATCAATAGTGCTAAGGTTTAGAAACCCTAACCTATGAAAAAACCTTACAAGATTAAAATAATAATAAAATGACAAAATGGGTCTTGGAAAGAGGGAATGAACATCTGGTTAGGGAATTAGAAAATATATCATGGAAGATTTAGAAAAGTCGTTCATATCTTATAATATGGTTCTTGAGCAATGGGTATGATTCCCACAAACAGAGATATGCTACATGTTGGAAGGCTTGTCCAGATCAAGAGAATGGCATGAACACATGTGCTGGGACAGAGAAACTTAGAGAACAAATGGGGAAAGGCAAATGATCTAGAACTATTTGAAGCTAAATTGGACACAAGGAGTAAAGCTTAAAATTCCTTGGTTGAAATAAGGTTAAGATTCACAAAAACAAATATAAGTAGGGGAGTTTTTTTTGATGAGGATTTTTTACCTCAAAATCCATTTAATTATTCTTTTAATATATATTTTTATTTATTTATTTTTGACAGAGAGAGAGAGAGAGAGA
>PVKE010045933.1:0-12435 GCA_004027555.1 Craseonycteris thonglongyai | reverse complement strand
GCCCTCCTCCAGCCGCTGCCCGCATGCTGCGGGGCGCTGGGGGCCGGCCATGCCTCCTGCAGCCTGTGGGATATGCCCATGCTGTGGCCTCCGCTGCTTGGACCCCAGTCCTGCTCTTACCCCCCAAGGACTTTGCCCCCAGAGGTCTTGCCCACCCACCGCAGGAGGGCTTCCCACCAGCCCCAGAGACAGGCCGAGCTCCGTGGTGCCCACCCTGCCTCACGCCCACCAGGCAGTTCTCAGCAGGTTTAGTGGCTCCACCTTCACACCTCAGGACTGGAGTGAGGTCTAAGCCTCCGGCCTGCGGGGCCTCAGCTGGGCCCCCCGGGTCGGGACTGCACTTCAGATCGTTCACCCCAAGAACCGCTCTCTGAGACCTGGCCCACAGGGACCTCGCTCCCGGGCCGTTCTTAGCACTTCACCGTGAAGTTTGCTGCCATCTTTTCTTCCGTTACGTCTGGTCCTAGGGGCCTTTGGTTCTGATTTGGTTCTGACATTTGGTGGCATGCACACAGGTACGCATGGGATATCATTTTCATTTCCCTGATGTGAAAATGGGGTTACGTGGCTTGTCCAGGATCTTACTGCCACTGAATAGCAGCCCCGGGCCGGCCCCCCACAGCACGCTTCCTGACCCAGTGACATTTCAGGGACAATGACAGAGTGCAGCTCCTGCCACTGAGAACCCAGAATTGTCCCGATATCCCTGGGCCGCTCCACTGGGGGAGGAGAGCCGACGTTTCGGCCTCTGAGCCGAGGCCTGGGCTCTCTCAGGGGTAGAGCTGCCGGGAGGACCCAGCTACGGGGACAGCCTGGAGGGCCGGTGGCTGAGCTGGGCCCAGAACTCAGAGCTCTGGGCCGTCTGGATCCGGGCGCTGGGACAGGAATAGCCAGGCCGGGGGCGGGGGCGTGGGTGGGGCAGGGGTGGGGTGTGAGCACAGGCAGGTGGAGGGCTGAGGCAGGCCAGCCTGGGACACTCTTCTCCAAGTAGTTCCATCTCGAAAAGTGGATGGCCCCAAAGGGAGGTGTGGAAACTGCAGCTCGGTGAGGGCAGGCTGCAGGCCCTCCGTATGTGCGAGGGGTGGGAAACAGGAACGAAAGGGAGGGGGGCCCGTTTCTTGGATCTGGTGGGTGGAACGGGGCCAGGCAGTGCCCAGCGTGGGGCCCAGATCCCTGTTCTTGCAGAGGGATGAGCCCCTCCATCTTGCAGCTCATCAGCAGGCCAAGCTTCCGAACCTCCTGCTTCCCCACCTCACCTTCCTACTTTGCAAAATGTTCACGGTCCCCTTGCCGGTCCTCTCCCCTCCCCCACACCCTCGAGGGTGCGCCTAGCTCACCCGCTCAGCACAGGCGGGCAGGAGGCCCACGTTGTTTACTAGATTGAGCCACTTGTCCCCAGCTGAGCTACTGCCCCCGGCAGACCTGCCACGAGAGCGTGGCGTGGCTGTGAGCGTGGCCCTGTGAGCTGGACGTGGGAGGGGGTCTGCTGGTGTCTGCAATGCGGTCAGAGGCTAGCTGGGGGGCTCTTAGTTGTCTTTTCCTGTGGCCTCGTGGGACCAGTATGTGTGGTCACCTCAGCCTCGTTCCTCTCGTCTGGGGAACAGGGACGCTGCTGTCTGGTCGGTGGCGTGGTGGGTGCCACCAGGAAGTCCAGGAGAAGGGGAGGGGGATTAACATCCGCTGAGCACCGCAGGCTGCAGATCAGCCAGTCCTCTCAGCAAGTCTGCGAGGTAGGTGTTGTCCTTTCCACTCTGATCGCTGGAGGATGGGTCCGCTCCGTTAAACGGCCTTGCAGCCTCACAGCTGCTATGATTCCAACCCAAGATTTGGACTCAGGTTTGCTACCCTCCAGAGCTCATTCCTTCCACTAAACCTCACAGCTTCTCCAAAGCGGCTTCCTGAGGAATGAGCCACTTTGGGAAGGAGGAAGTGTCTTGTCTTTTTTTAAAGATTTATTTTATTGTTTTTGACAGAGACAGAGAGAAGGGGGAGGGCCCAGAGCCGTCTCCACAGTTGTACATCATTAGTTTTCTACATGGTTTTGTTCCACACAGGTGGGCGGGGGCTGCTCAGGGCAGGAGCTGGGCTGGGGGCCTCCCACATGGGAGACACGCCCCCTCGAGCCAGGGGCCGAACTGGGGGTGGAAACTGAACTGGGGGGCTCCACATGGGAAGCTCACCCCAGTTCAGCATGTGGGTTCACAGGGGCCGGGGTTGGGATTCGATCCTCAGTCCCTGGGGCTGCAAGGCGAGCGCTCTTCCCGGCTTCCCCGTGTCTTGTCTTTGATGTTCACCTTGGGGTGTATATGAATGATGCTCGGTGATGACCGGTGGAGGGTATTACAGATGCTTGGTGGGAAGTATGGATGGAGAGATTAAATGATGTGACTGTTCAGGTTCTTTAGGAAAACTGTGATTTTTGTAAAAGGAGCAGAAATATTGTTCAATAGTTCGGAGGAGCTGAGGTTAGGTAGCTTCAAACACTTCAAACAGCCCAGAATAGCCTTTTGTCGCTGTTGCCAGGGGCCAGGAGGAGGCCACGAGGCCTTTTCCGTGCGCCTCGATTTAGTCCCAGAAGAAAAGCCCTGTGGAAACCAGCCTGCACCCGCGTGGGCGTCTCCCTGCGGCTGAGTTGCGAGGAGGCCCGCACTCAACAGCTCTGATGTCCTCGCGTCGCAGCTGGAGGGTCATCGCGCCTGTCAGCATCCCTGAGTCCTGAGGGAACAATGGTCCGGGGCCCTTCCTCCCGCGCGGGGCTGCCCTAGCTGACCCGAGCTGGCAGGAGGACATGGGTCACGGTGGCCCTGTCTGCTGCTGAGGGGTTGCTCAGTGCCCGTTGGGTGGAGTGAGCTTTCCATCCCGCCGCAGCTGGACGTATTTGTCTCCGACTTTGCACAGAGAAGGCTGTTGTGAGAGCTCCTGGGGTTGAGGGCAAGGAGGCTGTTAGGACGCAAACCTGGATCGAGCCCACAGACTCATGGCCGCCGAGTCTCCTGCGGCTCAGACTGGACACGTTTCCACAGCCTGACCCGCAGGGGCCGGGACCGGGAGCAACCACGGAAGAGGTGGCTGGGGCCAGGGCAGCCGGAGAAGGAGGGTTGGGGTCAGACTGGCAGACGTCCCGTAGGGCACAAGGCGGGGACTCTGGAGCAGGTGCCCTCAGGTCACTGCAGGAGCTGGTGACGCCCGAGGCGGGCGTTGGAGTTCTGTCCTGGGCAGGTCCCTGTAGGTGGCTCTGCCATGGCTGCCCACGGTGCGGTCCAGCCTGGACGGTGAGAGAGAAGCGGAAAGTGTGATGGTCTAAGGAGTAAGTGGAGCCCTACTTGGAAGTAGTCCCCTCATCTGAATGACTCAGGAGGGAGCCCTGCCCTGTGAACCACGAAGGTGGCCACTTGGCTCAGTTTTCCTGAGTCCCACAACCCTGTGGAGTCTTTAGTATTATACCCAATTTGCAGATGAGCAAACTGCAACCCAGAGAGGCTAAGACATGTGTGTGCGATCACAGAGCTGGGAGAATCACACTTAGCGTGAACTGAGCAGCCCGCCTCTGGGGCAGAGTGTGAGATCGCTCACCTGGAGGCTGTTTACAAACCAGTAACAGAGGGTGGTGGTTTTGAGGCGTTTACAAGGGGCCGTGCCCGGACTGTGCTGGGCAATGACCTTGGGGCCTCTTCCGGCCTGAGCACGCTGTCAGGACGGCTCTGCCGGAATGTTCCGGTGACCACACTGTCCTCTCGTGAACACGACTGACAGAATTAGTCTCGGCTGGCTCACTGTGCCGCCCGCGGCTCGTGAGTTCTCGATGACGAGCCCGTGCTCCATCCTGCTGTCACTTCCCTGGTTCCTCCCAGCTGCACAGGGAGAAGGAGCTTCAGTCTAGACAGCTGCCCAGCACCAGCTCCCTCTTGAGGATCCTCAGCTCACCCTCTCCTCCTCCCTGTTTCCAGACCAGAAAGAGAAGGCAGAGAGGGACAGTGTCCAGGGCTCGGAAAGTGTTCGTCTGTAGGCGCTGCCCAGAGGAGCGTCCTTTCCGGTCCCCCCACCAGACCCACATCTGCAGTTCTTGCCTCGCCCGCCCCAGGCGGCAGCAGCACTAAGGAGAAGTTAGGGCAGCGAGCTCATCCTTCCTCCCAGGCTGCAGCCAAGAGGGCGACACAATGTACCTTCAGTCTCATTAATCTCCCTCCCTTCCCAGCGGGAAGCGCGGCCACGCTCTGTGTCTACGTGGCCTGAGTGTAAAGCAGCTGTCGTCTCCCCTCCCTGCAGGGACTGTGCTCGGTTCCGACATGTTCGTCATCCTCATGCTCTACCTCTGGTTTGCCGTTGGCCTGGCCTGCGCCGGCTTCTGCTGCCACCAGCTGCTCCTGATCATCCGGGGCCAGACGCGGCACCAGGTGCGCCAGGGGGTGGCCGTAGTGGCCCGGCCCTGGCGCAAGAACCTACAGGAGGTGTTCGGGAAGAGGTGGGTGCTGGGCCTGTTCATACCCACGTTCAATGTCGGAGGTGAGAGCGCCACGCGGCGAGACCAGTAGCCGGAGCCCCATCCTTACTCCGCGCATGTGCGTCTCGACTCCTGAACGTAAGACCCCTGCACCCTCGTCTCCGTCCTGCAGCCGCGGGCTGGTGAGGCCCCAGCACCCATTCCACCAGCTGGTGGCTCAGGCCCGGGAGGAAAAACGGCCGCCCAGTGTTGCTACAGTCCCCTTGGGCCAGCCAGGGGCCTGCTGTTCGGAGGCCTCTGCTCTCGTCTCTTCTCTCTGGGGTCCCCTCCTTTCCGTCCCCTTCTGCCTGGCTCGTGCACGGGTCATATCTCCACCGCCATTGGCGGGAGCTCGTCTGCTAAGCCCCGTGGTGCAGGCAGCGAGCAGGTTCCTGCCGCTGGTGTGATGCTCCCGGGGCCCTGGAGGCTGGAGAAGATGTTAAAATGACCACGTCAGCTCTGGCAGCTGCTGGGGAGGCTGGTGGAGGGGGTGTCCTGTCCTCTGTGTGGAAATCTGGGCAGTGGGAGGGGACATGCAGCCGGTGGCTGGACACCTCTCCCTCCAGGTACAAGGCCCTTTCTGTGGGACGCAGCAGCCACTGGGCTGGGACTTGCACCTGCTGTCCTCTGTGCACCCTGCACCCCCGGCCGCCCCAGGGCCTGCTGGGTGCTTCCTGTCCCTGGCATTTCCCCTTGGTCTCCAGCCGCTGGGTTCAAGCTCGATGCTGGGAAGGCAAGGAGAAAATGAAAGGGGAGATACTGGTAAACGAGAGAAGCATGTGACTGCAGAGCCTCATGAGGGGGGAGAGAGCGAGCGCTGAGGGAGGGGGAGAGAATCACACAGAAGGCAGGTGCTGGGATATTTGGGGAAGGAGAATGGAATGAGCAGACGGGTTCATGTGCCCTACATAAAGGGCGTTCTGGCCGCTGAAACTGTTCAGTGTTGGAATGGCTGCCTGGGGGGTTCCCTCCGACCGGAGGCATTTCAGCAGGGATGAAGCAGCCATCTAGCAGGCGTGCTGCGGAACGGATTGCTGCACAGAGCCCGGGGAGGGAAAAGTCCCCCAGGCAGGACCCTTAGGGGTGCCTGTGAGCCATTGGCCTCCAGGAGGGGGTGCTGGGCATGCAGGGGTCTGAAAATCATGCTGCAAGACTTCAGGCCCTCAGCCAGCCACCAAGGAGAGAGACAGGACCACCTCGCTGAGGGGGTCGCACTGGGACAGGCTAGGACGGGTCGTGCTCAGCTCCGAAGCGGGAGGTCAGCAGAGTTCAGTCTGTGGGATGAAGGAGACCAGGATATAGGGGTGCAGTTGCCAGACCCGCCCCACTTATCCGACTGTCTCAGAATCGGGGTGCTGCTGTGTGTTCCGGGACCCCAGGGACCAGGTTCCTGGGACACATGAAGGCGTGAGCACACACATGCCCCTCCTGACTGGGTCCCGGCCGGCAGCAGGGCTGAAGCCCACACAGGGTCCGGCTGGTGGCCACAGCGACCTCAAGTGTAGCCCCACGACACCCTGAGTTCTTGGCGGAGCTTGGAAGGACTCTCCCTTGTCAGGCCTTCACGCCCCCAGAGGGAAGACGTGGTGACGGCTCCACCTACTCACACTTCCTCTCATCTTCGCCCATTCGTGTGTATTTATTGTGCCGCTGTGTGTTCTTTCAGGCACTGACACGTGGTGAACAAGACAGTGAGGTTCCTGCCATTGGGCATCTTGTCACTGCCCCCAGGCACTGACTCCCACCCCCAGAAAATGGTCATTCTGCCGCCGTGGGGGTCCGCAGGGCAGGCAGGGAGGGCGGCAGACCCCGGGCTTCCTGGGGAGTCTGGGGGGCGTCCTCACGCCCTGTCCCGGCCGTCCTTAGGCAGGGGCTGCAGAGAAACCCTGGGCGGTCCAGGCCTTGGCTCTCTCCTGACCCACAGCTCAAGCACAGGATGCGGGGGAGGGGGCCGGGGCAGCTCCCGCCGGCTGGGCAAGGGGGCGGACCCCTGGGGAGGTGCCGGGAGTGGGGCTGGAGCGCATTTGTGCACGTGGCCCTGTGCTGTCGACGAAGAACATCAATAAAACATGTGGTTTTAAATTGGATTTGATGTGACTGCTGGGCACTGAGGTTGCAGCAGGGCTGGGATGCACGGACAGTCAGTCGCTGTTGAAATATTTAAGGTAAGTATGAAAAACGCTCTGTTCAAGTGGGCACATCGTCCTTGTCTGGGCCACTGCTGCCCGGCTCCGCCCCCAGGCCCCCGGCTCGGCCGGTGATCCCGCAAGTGAAGGCATCCGTGGGAGACCCCGGAGCCTGCTCCAGTATCTCCGCCAGTGCCCGAGCTGACTGCCGGGTGAGCACCTCCCCGGTGGGGGGTGGGTCTGCCGTGCTGGGGTCTGAGGACACGTGGGACCAGGGGTGGACCTCCCACTTCTTTCCATGTCAGAGGACAGGTGGGGGACAGAATGAAGAGGGCATGGCTCCTCCATCCTCACCCCTGAGGGGTCATGCAGGGCCCCCGGCGTGACCTGGGGGGGTCGTGCAGGGAGTGCCCCCTGAGCAGGTGACTGCGCTTGGTCTCTGCTGCATCCTAGCGACGTGTAGCCCTGGACTGATGGAGGACACGACTGCAAAACGCAGATTCTACTTAGTTGAAGAACCTTTAGCCTCTACCAGCATTGCCTGTGAGTCTCTATTGCCCCAACGGGCAGCAGCCCCCAGACCCACAGGGGCAGGTGGGGAGGGGATGAACCCCCAAATGCTCAGCGAAAGCTTATTCTAGAGCGTGGGCCGTCTGCACCCCACAGAGCAGACATGTTTGTTCACCTTCGTTGCCTGGATACATAGGCACACAGTGAGTGCTCAGTGCTTGCTGACCAGATGAACACACAGATTTTGTGCACATTTGCTCACTGCACGTCTCATTCCCCAGACACGCCCAGCACTGGCTAGAAGGTGGGAGAGACCACCCTGTTCTCGAGGGGCCTGCATCCTGGGAGAGGTTTTACTGAGATTCTCAGAGGAGGAGAGCGCATCCAGCGTTCACGTGTGCGGGGTCTGGGAGGATGGATGGGGTCTCAGCAGGCGGAGGTGGACGGGGACGTTTTTCCAGGTGGAAGGAACAGGTCTGGGGTCTCGGAGTGATCATAGAACGGGGAGCACACTGGTTAGCATGGAAACGCAAGAGGGGGTCGAGGCCGGATTGGGGTCTGAGCGTCAGGGCTTTGAATGCCAAGCTAAGGGGCCGGGAGTGGGTTTGCAGGGACCTTTGAAGACTGAACAAAGGAGCTTCGTGGTTGGAGCTGGATTGCAGAAAGGGGAGCATCAGCAGGGAGGCTGGAAGTGAGGGGCCTGATTGGAGGCATTTACTTTGATCTGAGTGTGACAAAGCGAGGGTCTGGGTGGCAATACTGGCCATGGCCTGGCCAGGAGGGGACAGTGTCAGGGCCATGTCACCGACATGGACTGGGACTGGCAGGGTGCTGGGACTGGGCCCAAGGTGATCCTGAGGGTTGGGACAGTGATCAGTGTGACCTCAAAGGACAGACCTTCAGGAGCACAGGAGTGGAGAAGACAGGACCCCGGGCTTCAGGACCACCTAACGCACTTCTCTGTTGTTGGCCCCTTGGCTGGCAATGGATGGCAGTGCTCTTGACTAACTGCTCTGCACCTCGTGAGGAGGAAGGGGTCCGGGGCAACCTGCATGGGGTGCTTTGCAGCACAACGCTCTGCCCCCAAAGCTGAGGGCCACCTGCCCGTGGGGTGCAGGTCATGGGTCCCCGTGTTCCACTCAGCTTCCCAGCTCCTCACTACTTCCATCTGCAAAGCAGGTGTTCCGGTGTGGTCGATGCCCTGGTGTTGAGTTAAGCAAAAATATGAACTGCCTCACTCTAGGGCTCACAAAGGCGCTTCAGGAAGAGGATGAACCCAAGGGGAGCGGAGACACAGACCCCTCTGCTGCAATGGGGACGCCGGTCCTCGGTCCCAGGGGCCCTGAGGGTTACATCCCTGTCACTCTACGCATTTGGTCCTCCAAGGGCCTTCTGTCCTCCGACTGGCCTCCTCGCTCCCTTCGTCCCCTTCCTGCCCACCCCCAGCCATGCTCTCAGGGGCTTGGGGAGCAGAATCTTGGATCTGGTAGCAGCCGGGGCACCTGCGGGAGGGGCAGGGGGTCTCTGGGGCAGCTCGGCTGCCGTGATGTTGGCCTCTGCCCCCATTCCTCTCTCTGTGGGTGGCGCTGCCCAGCCCCTCTGTTCACTCTTCACACATTCATTGACACCGACTTGGTGCCAGGCTTGATGCCAGAACCAGCAATGGAGAGAGGACTGCGCCCCGCGGCCCAGCCTCAGGGGCTCCTGGGGGAACAGGACCTGTTGCAGCATTTGTGGCTCAGTCGCTGATGGGGGGATAGGAGGCTCCAGGAGCCGGGAGGGAGCACTCGCTTGGACTTCCTGGAGGAGGTGATGGCAGGGCCGTGCAGGACAGCAGAAAAGCAGGGTGATGGGTGGGAGTGGGGGTGCAGGGACTTCGCAGAGGCGGGTGACCCCCAGGCTTCAGGTCTCCGTTCAGGGGAGCCCAGGCCGCAGCCATAGCTGGGGAGACGTCGTCCCCAGGCGGCACTGGTGTGGTCGCTGCCACCTCCGGTTGCTTCTCATAGAACCCTGACTCCCCCAGCTCCACCGTGCTCCTCCCGGCTGAGTCACGCACAGGCGGGCCCCTGGTTTTCTAGTGGTCAGCGGGGCCTCCAGGTGGGAGACCTCCGGCGGAAGGTCACACTCATGCCTCAGGGAATGAGCCTGGGGACTTCAGGGACCCCTAGACTTCTCTCTGGGCCTGGAGGGGGGCTTCTGGGGGGTCCCCATCAGCCTGTCTTGCCCACACGGCATCAGCAAGTGGGGTTGGAAGGAAGCATCTCTACCAAGATGGCTTTCAGGAGCCAGGGTGGAAGTGAGACGTCTGAAGACCCTGAAAGGCGGGGATGACCCTTCCTGGTGCACACGCCCCATCCTGACTGGTGAGGCCCGTGTCCTCTTCACGGCCTTCCGCACCCAGGTGGGCACCTCCCGCCCCGCCCCATAACCCCGTGACCTCTCCTCGCCCTCCACACCCCCGTCTCCACAAGGCCCACCCCCCAGGGGGCTCTCAGCCTGCACTTGGCATCGTCCCCTCCTGTGTGGGCTTCATCTCTGCTCTGCTGGGGACCCTGGGAGGCAGCAGTGGTGACGGTGGGGTCCCCCACTCCTAGCAACAGTGTAGGACACGACACTATTGTGGAGGCTGCAGTTCTACCCTGAGTGATAATGACCAGCATGTACTGAGCTTTTCCTCTGTGCTAGGCCCTTTTCATGCACACCGTGCCTGTGCTTTTTGCTTTCACAGCAACCCTTCAGGTAAACTTTGTTACCACCCCTGGCTTCCGGGTGAAGAACTGAGGCAGAGAGGTTCTGTAACTTGCCCAAAGCCCGGGAGCTAGTCGTGAGCACAGCTGGGACGCAAACACAGGTCGCCTGCTTCTGAATTTATCTTTTTAACTCCAGCACTAGGCTACCTTTTCATTGTGGATTATTATAGATACCCAACCAATCCCCTGCTGAGAAGTAACAGGGAGTCCAGTTTCCTGTCATTAAGTTATTGATGGACTGATTCATTCAACATGTTTACTGAGCACCTGGATACAGAGAAAGGAACGAGGCTCAGCCTCGGCAGCCTTCACGGAGCTAACGGCAGCGTGAGGTGGTTCTGCAGGTGCAAACAGGCTGGGTTCAGGGCCCGCAAGGTGTCTCTGGTCCCTCTCAGGCTGGCGATACTGGACAAGGGGCCATGCTGTTGATGCAACAAACAGGTTTCTCCTATTTTATTTGACATGTGTCTCTGTCCAGCATTGTTACAGCTACTGAACAAGTATTCACGCACGAGGATTCACTACAGTCTCTATGTCAGGTTCTCACACTCAGTGCTGCCCCCTACCTGTTAATGTCCACACTGACCACCCACCAACCAGGCAGGTGAATGCTGACAGCAGGGTCACCTGCAACTAAACGGACGTGAGGACAGGAAAGGAGACCAGGAGAACAACCTGGGACCTGATAGAGAGTATTGACACGGCGCCCACGACATAGACTCTATTCTCTGGCCTGGGGGAAGCGCTTCATAGTTCTGCTCACACAAAGTGACAGGACCAGATCCCTGCTTTAGAGAGAGGGAGCTGGTGCGTGTGGATTGGAGGTTGTGCTGACTGAGAGGGACTGGAAGCAGGGAGACCCCTGAGCACAGGGAGGGGGTGCTGTCCTGAGCTGAGGCCGGGACCCTGCGTCTGGAGGGCGGCAGGGACGTGAGGACCGGGGGGGGGGGGGGGGGGGGGGGGGGGGGGGGGGGGGGGGGGGGGGGGGGGGGGGGGGGGGGGGGGGGGGGGGGGGGGGGGGGGGGGGGGGGGGGGGGGGGGGGGGGGGGGGGGGGGCTGTGGTCAGTCCTGTCCTGAGGGTCAGGAGCACAGAGGCAGAGTGGGCCCCTGCGGGGACGCTGGCTGTCTGGACACCGGTAGGAGAGCTCATTCTGCTACAAGAAGACTGTTTTCTAAATTCTCGACTCCTGCACCCACAGAAGGCAGAGACAGGACTAAGAAGGGAAGAGGGAGGGAGTGTGAGTGCTGATCCCCTGTGTGAGGCAGCACCTCACTGAATCCTCAGAGCCATTCTGAGAGGGAGTGGTTGTCCCCATCTGCCAGATAAGAAGACCAAGGTCACACTAGTTTTCTTAACCCCTCAAGCCCCGGCTTAACATTTGGGGACTTAACTACTCAGGGTGCATTTAAATTTGTCTCAAATACATGGTGTAGACACTGACTTCATTTAAATGCGATATCTCAAAAAGTATATCATCCACATTCACAAAATTTTGATGGATGAGGCAAGTGGACGTGAGCCGAACGTCGAAATGCTGCTGGGAGAGAAGATAGGGTCCGTACACATGTGCAAGGGTTTGAGGGGTAAGCCACTCAGCTGGTTGTCAAAGGGGACAGCCGTCAGGTGTGAGCCTGTGTGGGGTTCGGGCACCCCCCCCATTAGGAAACTGCCCCCCAGACTCCATGCTGAGCATTCAGGACACTTTTGTTAGTTGTGACCTCAGAGGATGGAAACGTGGGCAGAAGCAGAGCTGGGCTCTGGGCTGAGGAAGAACAGATCATAAAAGGCCCCGGGTCCGGCAGGGTGCAGAGTGGGGCAATCGGTATCATAGGGATGGGGTGCTGGTTGTACCCCATGAAGGGACAGGCCACCTCCTTCCTCCCCACACGTCCCCACCACCTGCCCAGGTCCCGCCCACCAGCCTGGGTGAGTGCAGGGCAGGTTCTGTGCGGGTTTCCTTCCAATAGAATAAGATTCCAGCACATCCTGCAGGGACTGTTCGATGACTCTATTTGTGCAGGTTCCTGTGTACAAGCTGTACTGGCCCTTCTTGGCCCTTTTGGGCCTTGGTGCTGGAGTCAGAACTGTTAGAATCAGTCTTTTATTTAAATACCTGTGAAATGGAGATAATTGTCCCTGTTTCCCCTGTTAAATGGGAGCAGGAGGTGAGATGAGGCCTGTGAAGGTCACAAAACCTTATTTATTTCAAAGTGAACTTAGCACGAGGGCTCTGATTTCTCATTTTAATGCAGAACCAGGAAATGCTCTTCTCTGCTGCCATCTAGTGTGAGTTTTAGGAACAGCACCTGTTAGCGTGTCCCCTGTAAACGCTGATTCTCGGGTCCCCAGTCTGTGGGCAGCTTTACGGTAATGTTGTGCCGAATGAGACCACCCGCGAGACAGACGACCATGACACAAAGAATTTGGTGGAATCAGACCCTCTTCTGCCAATTGGTGAGGGAGATTTTATTAGCAGATTCGAATCTGGGCTGCCGCCCCGGGTTTATCCGAGAGCAACAAGCCCTGACTTACACTAAGTTTGCCTTTTTATACATAATTTAAAACAGG
>PVKE010045932.1:0-12435 GCA_004027555.1 Craseonycteris thonglongyai | reverse complement strand
AGGACCGAGGATCGAATCCCGGTTCCGGCCCAGGCAGGACCCACGTGCTGAACTGGGGAGTTCCCACAGTTCGGTTCTCTAACTGTCTCTGTCTCTGTCTCTCTCTCTATCTGTCAAAAAGTAAAATAGAAATAACTATGCACTGAAGACAAAAAGATAATTTCTCTCTATAAATGTGAAAAGACAAAAAAAAAAAAAAAAAAAAGAATAAATTTTTGTTTCCTTGACCTCAGCTCCAGGGATGGAATCAGTAGACAGATTTTTAGACAACGCGATCTTTGAGATTTCTTCTGGCTCTAAAAACTATGAGTTCTAAACAATACAGAAGCTAATAAAGACATACTTTTCCTGACCACAGAAACTTGATTGTGACTATTTTACTATTTAACATTCAATAGGGCTCCTACATGAAATTGATAAAATTAAAAAGAAAAATTTAAGATTCAATCTTATAGGTATATAGGAAATGAGCTATATTATATAGCTTCTCTTTTAAGGACTGTTGCATTTTCTGCTGTGAACTTTATGCCATGTTCGCATATAGCCTTGTGTTAGCTATGCAAATGCCTGACTCTCAAAATGTACCAAAAACTTTCAGCTTTGTTGCCAATGAAAATCTTTGCACAGGATATGCTTGGTATAGTCCACCAAATGACCTCAGTCTTCTACAGGGTTTGAGCCCAACAGTCATACCAACTTTAAAAGCAAAGCATGCTCAATCCCATAGCTTCAAGCACTTAAAATACAAACAACATACATTAACTGACCTTTACACACTATAATCAAAATGCTACAGACAACATCATATATGCTGAAAGCTAGGTAAAATTTATCATTTCATTTTTAATAATCTTGCATGGTAGTTAGGACTGGCAACATACAGTTAAGAGAATGATTTGTGAACAACTTGACTTACCAATTATAGCTGAAGGCTTAAGTATATTCACTGCATCTTCAAAGGTTTCAGGTATGTTCTCTGGGGCTGAGTGAGCAAATGGTTCCTGATGACCATCTATTTTAGCTTTCCGCCCCTGGATTTTTACATAAAATACAGTATTTTGTTTTTGAAAAATGCTTATTGAGGATTAATTGAAAAGACATCATTATGAGCCACCTACTGCTTCTACAATAGGAATGTATTTTCATTTACTTTTCTCTTCAAACCATAACCTCTAATTCTATCTTCATTGTGTCATAAATACAAATACAAAACATAAATCCCATTATAACCAGAAACTTTCTAATCCCCCTCAAAAACTCATTTACTCTGTGAGTTTCTCCTAAATCTAACATGGCAGAAAAGCCTACCATCCTTTACCTGGATTTTATGCATTTTGAAATTTAGACTTTTTCATATTTTAGAAATGCATTGTGGGAATATATCAAATATTACAAATACCTCCCAATGGGTACCCCACAATTGAATAAAACTTATAAACAGTCACACCAAATACAAAAGGTTAAGACTACAAATAGCCTCTCTGGTCTTGTTACCAGGTAAGTTCAGGTCAGTCAGATTTGTTAGCAAATGAGTTTCAGAAACAGCTTTGGGGTATCAGAGCTTTCTGGATTTCAGACTTGCACTTGGACAGCCAAGAGTTCAGACACCAGAGGAACAAGGAATTCTTGTTCAAGATGGCTGAATGAAGAAAAATGCTTTCCTCCTCAAGTCCCTGGTCAAAAACTATAAAAAACAAACCCTTAGTAATGTTGCAAAGCCAGGAGATGTACCAGTGACAAACTAAGGCAATGAAGAATTTCCCAACAATTTAAAGCAAGCAAAACCTATTGGATGCAAAAACTAACCAGGCTGAAAAATCTATAACCTTATTTTAACAAAAGAGAAGACGCCTCTGCAAAGGTAAATTTTTCTATCAGAGCTCAAGAATATCCCCAGATAAAAACCTGCAGGGGCTGGGAAAGGCTGCACACATCATCAGGTGGCTGGGAAATTAATTAAAAAGCTGAAACGCAGCCTCCCCAGATCCAGGTTCTCAGAATAGTGGCTTTTTATGTTCATCTCCAGGAGGCCCACGGCTCTCCAATATGGTGGTTCAACAGGAAGCTCTCAAAGTCTCATAAAAGAAGGCAGTGTTTTGGCTCACCAGGAGAGACCAGAAGCCTAAAATCTATGGATCAGTCTACTTGCACAGCCTAAGAGGAAAATATACTCTGAACCTGCAGGTGAACAATGGATACAACATTCATTCTAAACCTGACTTGCTACAAAACATTTGTGAAAAAAGAAGCAACAAACTAACCGTGTACCAGTACAAATGCATACCCTCCAATGGCCTTCTAAAAGAATGATGGCTTATAATCCTGGATCTTATATACAAGCAAAAACAGCTGTTTATAGCTCACTTGAGAGGGTGCTCAGTTGAAGCTTCACAGGTTACTGGGGTATGAATCCTAGCTCTGTCCCTTATAAGCTGATGACCTTGGAAAAGTCACCTAACCTTTTTAAACTTTAGTTTCCTCATTTGGAAAATTCCATAAGGTTTTGAAAAGATTGAATAAAATGATGTATTATAGTTTTAGCACAATGTCTGGCAAACTTTAAACTTCTGTTATTTTAAATACGTATAATTGAAGCACTCAAGATTTTTCACTCACATACTTTCGTACTGGTACTAATTAGGAGGAAAAGATTTCAGGACTAGAGCAAAAGCTTGTTCCCAAATATATAAATGAAAAGTAATTGCTACATCATTATATATGGCAAAAATAAGGGAAGCTGGGATGGCTCAGTGGGTTAGGCGCTTACTTTGCAGCCCCAGGGACTGAGGATCGAATCCCGGCCCCGGCCCGTGCGGACCCATATGCTGAACTGGGGAGTGCCCCCAGTTCAGTTCTCACAAGGGCAAGACCCCGGCCCAGTTCCTGCCCTGTGCAACCCCGTCAACCTGTGGAATGGAACTATGTGGAAAAACCAATGATGTGCAACTATGGAGACTGTTCTGGGCCCTCCCCTTTCTCTCTGTCTCTGACACTATCTCTCTCTCTCTCTGTCAAAAACAATAAATAAAACTTAAAAAAAAACACACACACACAGTGTACTGTGTACAGGATAGGTTCAGCTATGAAACAGTTTATTTACATTGCAATGTGTTGAAGAGTATAAGCTATAAGGCATTTCTTAAGCTAATAAAAATAACAATCAATGCTAGGAAGGCAGGCATGTCCAAAGGATACTAAACTAATCTGAGATAGAAGTGATTTATTATCTATGAATTGGCTTCTGGAATATGTGCCTTTTTCTGGGGAAAGGATCCACAGATTTCTATTAAGTTGCTAAGAGGATTATGCTTTCCAAACGTTAATGAATTTTTGCTCAAATATCAGATACCCTGCTAATAATTTAACTAGAAACTTCTGAGTTGCCATAAAAAAATGGTTTGAGGGGTCAAACACAATCTTATTTGTATGATTGTTTGATTTCTTAAGAGTCAGAGAATAAAACAAGAAAGAATAAGTCTGGTGACAACAAAGAGATTATGATTTGAATATGAAGCAAGAATTTTTATAGAAGACAAAAGTTTGAGACTGGGGGGCTTCTGTTGAGAATATACTGGAAGGTCTACAACTAGTACAATTTGGATAGTCCAGTGAGAATCAAGACTTTAAGAGTTAATAATATTTAAAAAATCAAACTAACAAATCATTATAATAACATTCTTTTGCGTCTCCGAGTTTTTTATACCTTACCTTAACTAGTAAACCAAATTTGTCAACCATCCAAATTTTCTTTTGTGCCTCTTCTTCCGAGAGGCCGTTTTCTACCATAGCCATAACTATAAGATTTGCAATTCCAAGAGCAGCCTGTCCAACAAAACATGAATTGAAAAGTAAAGACTAGAGCATGATGCATGTTTTTATTCTTCCCTTACAAACCACACAAAAGTTGATTATTTTTCATTTTCTCCAAACATAATTTTAAATTACCTACTTTTAGAGATATTGAATTACCATGATTTATGTATCTCAACAAAATTATAAGCTTATTATTCCCCAATTACCAATTCCAAATAGTGTTGGTTTTAAATTCTAAAAAGCTTACAAAAACTTACCTCTCCTGCTCCAAGAAATAAGATTTTGTGTTCTGAGATTGATTTACCAATAACTTTTTGTGCTGCAAGAAGACCCGCTAGAGCTACTGCAGCAGTCCCTATAAGAAAAAAATAAAGATTTAAAAAATAAAAAAGTGGTCACATAAAAAAGGTTTGAAAAACAGAAATCGAAATCCTAAAGTTTTCTTTTTGCTTTACCTTGAATATCATCATTGAATGTACAATATTTTTCTCGATATTTTCTCAAGAACCTGAATGCATTATGATTTCCAAAGTCTTCAAACTGAATAAGTGTGTTCCGTCCATATCTAAAAAACAGCAAAACCCCAAATGGTTATGTTGAAAATACCACTAGTAAACTGGGTCAACTAAGAGCAGTAACAGTAACAGTTTTTCAGACAACAGCCGCTCTGAGGAGAGCCTAATGAAGTCCCCGCACTCGATGGCCAGGTGGAAACAAATATTGCTGGACCTCAGAATGCTGGAATACCAGCTGGTCGAGTTGGAACATTCTCTTGTTATGAAGGGATTCAAGCATCCCTTGCTTAAACGCAAACTCATGAGGATGCTCGTCAAGTGTACCGACATTCGAGGCAAACATTAAAGTCACTGCGAATGAATTAAAAAAAAAAAAAATAGCTTTCCTATCTAATATTCCTTATGATAGCATTAAAAAATAATGTACTGTAAGGCCACCTGGCAATTTTCTGAGACTGTGAAACACTAGACTCAAAATGTAGATATCCATTTCTCATTCAAAAAAAATTTATGGGTGCTTAGAATGAATGTAGTACCATGGTAGGCCTATGGTATTCAATCTGTATAAACCATTTCCAAGTGCCTAAGAGGGTACCCAGCACATATAAGAACTAAATAATTTCATAAAAAGAAAGAGATTCTGTCTTTGAGTCTCAAAAAGTGTAAATCTGCTATGTATATTCACATTACATTAGCAGTTAGACAGCAACACAGGAAGTATATAAATGAGAGGTTAAAAAATAATCGCTATATGAATTCACTGGTGTTCAGAAAAAGACAGCAATAGGGGTAATAGTGAAGGCTTGAAAATGAGGTGGGAATTTATTTGGGCCCTGAAAGAACAAAATGTCAAAAGGTAGGAAGAAAAGCAAGGCATATTTTGGTAATACTAAAGTTTCAACAGTCCGGCTTTATACAAGGGCTGTCCAGCCATTATCAATATAATAACAGTTACATGGCTGGATACCTTCTGGACAGCCCTGTATTCCAGGATTTATATGAAAAGAAGGGAGATGTTTGGTTAAGGGATGTTGGGGCCAAATAGGGGAGAATCTTGAATGCCAATTTAGAGAATGGGGACTTTATTCTGTATCTGCTATAGAGTCACTGAAGGCTTCAGAAAAGGGAAGAATTCGTGTAAGATTCCCTTTAGGAAGGATAAACCTGCCACTGACATGTAGCAAGAAGAACCAGTAAAGATGACAAATAAAGTAAAGAGGTGAGAGAAAGACCAAGAGAATTTCAAGGATGTAGAAAGAGATGAGAAAGACAGGAGAAGCAGAAGCCATAGGAAGTGAAAGGGACAATTATGAGACATTATTATGAGACATTAGCATGAACAAATGGAACTTGAAGATGAGGACCAACTCAGAAGTCAATGAGAAGTTCGTTAAAAAATTCAGGCAACCTGGATGACTAAGAAGATACTATTTGATTGTTGGAGGTTGGCAAGTGAGGGGAAGGGCAGGGAATGGTAACGTTTAAGGTGATAAGAAGTTTATTTTTAGATATGTCAACTTTGACTCGGAAAAGTAATTCATTTTAATATCTTCCATGTACCAATAATTTAAAAGGTAGGGCAGGGCTACATCATAAATGTAAAGAACTTTGAACTTTACCCTATGGCAATAGAAAACCATTGAGAGATTTCAAGACAAAGAATGACATAATGAAGTACATGTTTTAAAAGTTTAAAATGGTGATAACGTGGAGATGAACTGGACAGGAGAGAAACTGGAGAAAGGTTTAAAAGAATCAAGGAGATGATAATCTGCAGAAAGGCTATGGGAATAGGGGAAAAAAACACACTATTTTTGAGGCATTTAGGTGATAGCACCAAGTGGATCTGAATATTGACTGGCAGTGTAGGGGGCTTAATGAAGAACAAAAGAGATCAAAGATAGCACCAAGATCAAAATTTTGGCATTAAAGTGAAGGTTACTGCCAGTAATTGATGGATACACAGAGGATAAGCAGTTTGGAAAGGGAAGGAGTTGTTCTGGACACAAATATGAAAGAGCTGTCTGAATGGACAATTCCAGTTGTTAGAAATGGAGGCCTCAGAGAGAGGTGGGACTACACCAATGGGTTTTCATGGGTTTAGAAGTCACATGCATAAAGGTCATATAGCTTACCTCACTCAAAGAAAACTATGTACTCATCCACATTTAATGAAAGAGAGCAAGAAGAACCAGTAAAGATGACAAATAGAGTAAAGAGGTGCAAGAAAGACTAGTTAGGAAAGTCTGTTAGTAGTCTGGAGAAGAGAGAATTTCAAGGATGTAGGGATGGGAAACTGGGTCAGATGCTGGAGAGAGGTGGAGAAAGAGGAAGACCAAATGGTAGTGGATTTAAAACATGAAAGCTGCACAAGAATTTCCCTGGACTGGGGAGATGACCCTGAACGCCAAGGGCTGAAAGAACGGGACAATGAGGGCATGGTAAGAGCAGGGAGGGCCGACTTCACTCAAGATGCCTGAAAATTCAGGAGAGCAGGAAGAGTATGTAGGGTATCACTACGTATCAGCACATCTGATCGGGAAAAGAACCAAAGTTCTCAAAATGTAATGTACTTCTGCCTATCTTCACAAGAGCTAAGGAAACAAAAAAAAACTGTGATCTCTCTTCTTTTTAAATTAAAAATGTCTTTAATATACTCAAACTAAAAAAAAAATACCTGTCAGTAATGGCTTTCATAAACTCATCAATCAGATCATCATAACGTTGCGATCGGTCTCTTTTCTGATATAAGCCCATGTAAAATGGATCTTTTAAGAGTGCCTATAAAATAGACCAAATGTAAAAATAAGTCATTTTGTTTACATAACCAGTTTAAACATATTCTATAAAACAAAATTAAAAATCACTATGATAGTTTTTTAAATATTGCCCTTCTTCAAGAAACTCTTAATAAGCTTAATTTACTATTATTTGTTTCAATATTAAAAGCAGAGTTTAAGACAAAGACTAACATCTAATCATAAAAGTTCTCCCTTTCTATATTATCATCAAAAGATGAATGTACTTTTAAAAAATCGGAGGAGCATTTGAGATTTTGCTCACCTGCCTAAATCATCAGTTTGGCTAACTCCTATGAAATGTAAAAAAAAATTTTTTCAATTATGGGAAGAGGATCGTAGGGGATAAACTATTTTACTTACTGGATTATCAGTTCCCACGTCAATACACACAGGCAGGCATCTATCAGGCCGTATTCCTGCACAAGCTGTATACAAACAAAGTTTTCCTACTGGAATTCCCATTCCATAGACACCCAGGTCTCCAAGACCCAGAATTCTCTCTCCATCAGTCACCACAACAGCCTTAATTACAAAAAATAAAAGTAAATAAAGGTTGTCAAAAATGGGGCATTAAAGAAAAGCATTTTAAAAATATTTTCTTTTATATTTTCACTCTGTTTTAAAAATAAAATTGCTTCTTAACTAACTTCCAAAGTAAACCAACCAAGCATACTTAAAATTCTAGAATTTCCAGACTCTAGAATTAACTAGATTTGATTTTTTCTGTCTTGGTTTAGGAACTGAAGGCTTCTGACTAGAAGATCAATGTAAATACCTTCACAAAGACTACACAGGGGAAAGGAGAACAAACTTCCAATAGAGAGATCAACCATAAGAGAAAAAAGTAAACTTAGAAATAAAATAACCTAGGCCAAACAAGAAAAACCTTTGCAATGATGAAAGAAAAAAACATTAGAATAAAAATATATACCTACTTACAAGGTTTTAAGATAATACTGTAAGTTTAATTATCTGACCAAATTTTTCCTAGATTATTAAAACTCATGATTATTTATCAAAGATTATTTTAGTGAGGAAGACATGTAATAAAGGCAAGTAAGATTACTGTAATAAACACTAATGTCGAACAGATTTTAAGTCTTTAGATTTTATTTTACCAAAGACAGCAAGATTGATCAATACAAGTGTATTTGCTAGATGTGCAACTCTAAAGACTTATATTTAAGGATCCAAACCTATCTGAGTTTTAGAAAAAAAAAGGCATAATGAATCCTCCCCACTGCCCAACAAATGTTTAGGACTTTAATAATATAGTATTATTAATTGATTAATGTTAATTGCAATGGAATAATATTAACTGAAATAGAAAAGGAATGTAGAGAATGCAAGAGATACCAGCAGGTTCACCTTATATACTAGATCTAATTTCTTTCCCAAAGCCAAACTCTACACCAGTAACCCATTTATAGTTATTATAATTACGATCACTTCGGTGCACTAAAACTGCATGTACATAAGTGCAAAATAAATCACAGCAACAATGAAAAACTGTTCTTTGAAATGTAGAGGTAACTTACAAGGAGAGAAAAAACATTGTGAAAAGGAAGGTTGTGCTATTAGTACCTTAACATGATTTTCTGGCCAGTTATCCACAATTGATCTAACATGACCTCTGTCTGAGATTGAAATAAATAATCCCCTGCAACAGAACAAAAACACCTTTGCATTTCACAACAGTTTTTTTGTTTTTTCTAAGTCTTTGTTCATAATTGGAATATTTAGATATTTTAATTAAACATCAAGACAATATAATTTCCAAGCAGATTTAGCTAAGTCACACTGGTAAACATTTTCAACTACTTCAAATTACAAGCTCCATAATTGCACTGCTCACATAGTAGCTGCAACAAAGATTATTAAATGATGTGATCATTTTACCCAAGAAGAAATGTACCCACATATCATTTTCAAATAACCTCAATACACCTCCAGTAAAAAGCAATATAAAAATAAACCACCAACGCAGGAGAGCATAATAAAACTAAATAAACTACTGCTAAAACTCACTGACACAGAAAGTCTGAAATTTGAAGGAGCAGGAAGAGAAGTAAGAATACTACGGTAATTCATGTAACAGAGGACATCCTGAAGCTTTAGAAAAAAGTCAAGTTATTTAAAACACACAGTATACTGTTATCCAACTGAGATAATAAATTAGATTTCAAAAAAGGAGGAAGGGCGGGTGACAGGGATAAAAACAAACACATGTTCTAGGCAGCGATGAGGACCAATAGGCTCCCAATGCCTTCAGATTGATTCTTAACCTAACTTCTCACTGGCATCTTAACTTTGGCATTACTATCCTATTATAGCTCAAATTAGTGTAAACCAGGGGTGTCAAACTCAATGAAAACACGGGCCATTTGGTGCAACAGGCAAGATTCACGAGGGCCACATCCCATTTACAAACGACGCAGGAACTGAGTCAGCGCGTTTATACACGCCCACAGGCCCCCAGGAAAGGCCCTGGGCCACGTGTATACTCGTCTTCAGTAGTTACAGGGTTCACGAGGGAATTGTGTGTATGGTATTGCCTCCATCTCCCCTAAGCGCTATTTTCTTCATAACAATTTTTTCTATTTTCATTTTATTTCAGAGCATCGTGGGCCACAAAAAATTACCTTGGGGGCCACATGCTGCCAGGGCTGCCAGTTTGACACCCCTGGTTAAAACAGTTTCTTGACCATAACCGAATCATCAAATGAGCTTTTTAAAAATGCCAGGGTCCCACCCCAGGCGTTCTGATTTAACTGGCCTGCACTTTAGATCAATTAACTAGCCACAATTTATTGACCACCTTCTAGGTAAAAAACAAACAAAAAACCCACTGCAGCAGTACACTACATAAATGATACACAGATCTGTCCTCACCCAAAAGCTGTGCTCTCTAGACTTCATGTCAGTTCTCAGCTCTGTGTACCCATCGCAGTCACACCAGGCGCTTCATGAAACACCAAAACTTGGGCCCAACTATGGACTAACTGAAGCTGGATCTTGGCAGTGGGGGGCCAGGCACCAGCATTTTTTTAAGTTTCCTTTTGTCCTTTAATCTGCATTGAGAACCATTATTTTAAGTGAAAAAGAAACTATACAAGAGCTAAAGAGCTGGTAATACCATGGAAATGTTTTAGACACACTGACTGATGGTACCACATAGAGCAGATAGTGAGGGTTCTCAAGGTGCCTGCCAGGGACTCCCTGCAACACCATCACTGACGTTGTTCACTAAATCTTTCCCTTTTTCATCAGGATCTTGGGAATGGAAAGGAGAGGAAAGTTGGCAGGGATCAACATTTTAAGGGAGTCAGTCCCACAGGTGTTTCATATGCACATTGAAGTTTGAAAGCCACTAGACTAGATGAAGGGAGACGAGGTATATGCTGTCACACATTGTCTGAGTTTCTCCATCTGTATCAGCATGCAAGGAGGACATGGGAAAGAGGTAAGGATTGAGGGAAATAACAATATGTTAGAAGAACAAGACAGGAAAACACTAATTACGTAATTACGTAAATAGCAGTAATGTGATGCTTATAAGTTCACAAACAACCATCACATCCGTATCCTCTGCTGACCTTCTCAGCAGCTCTTTGATAAGGTATTGGCGGTATCCCTATTTTATGAGAAAACAGATTCAGAAGGATAGAGTGACTTGCTCAAAGACTTGAGTCAATGTCCATTCCAGTCTCTTTCCACTTAAAATATATGAAGGTGCTTCTTGAAATTAAAATTCATAGAAGTTCATAAAAAGAACAAACAACAGAACTGAAAGCTGACAAAGAAAATGAAAGAGACAATCTCTTAATTTGGCCAGACAGTCAAAAACATTAATAATTCCGGAGAATCAGCCACCAGAATTAAGAGTACTTTTTCTGGTACAAAATGCACAATTCCTCTAACAGTCATAGTAACTTAAAGAAGGTTAGGAAAGAATGATGCTATTTCTACAAAAATAAAAGATATGAATGTGTTTAGTTTTTATTAATCCCTTTTTGTCCAAATTAAGCTTTTGTGAAGTGGGAAATGTAGATGAGATAAGATTGCAACACATAAAAGAGAAATGTAATAGGTGTTATAGTGATATTTTTCCTACACAATAATCATTTTCAAATATATTTTGAAAAACGAGCCTTACTTAGGTCTTCTAAAGATGTGTCCATATTGGGAGCAGGCAAGACCAACTGTTGGTGTATACACAATTGGCATTAAGCTTTCAATGTCATCTTGCAGTATTCTATAAAACAATTTCTCATTTCTTTCTTGTATTCCCATTATATAGATGTATCTGAAAGTAAACACAATTAATAATATTTATATCAGCCAATATTAATTAAAAGTTTTGGCCCTTGAAAGTTAAATATAGCTCTCAATAGAGGACCCCCCCCGAAAATAAAACTTTAAATTATCATAACTTAACACCTGAGAGTAAAAATAACAAAAATTAAAATGCACTTAAACGGTAGCTGATGATGGTGATAAAGAGAATAATAACAGAAACATCTAACATCTACTGAGCCCTTACTGTGAATCAGGCTCTGTACCAGGCACTGGAAACACAAAGATCAGCATGAGAACCCCCACTCGCAACCCCCTTAAGGAACTAATCTTAAAGGTGACTGACATGAAAATAAGGAAGCAAAATAAAGTGGCATTCATTCAAATATTTAGTAAATACTATGTTTCAGGCACTATCCTAAACTCCAGGGATGTAAGAAGTGACTCCCTGTCCTCATGGAGTTTATAATCCAATAGGTTTATACACATAAGCTTTACATAGAACACAGAGGTAGCACCAAGGAGACAATGATTAATTCATATAAATATATAAACAGCTTTTAAAAAATAAAGTTGGGGAAGCTGGGATGGCTCAGTGGGTTAAGCGCTCACTTTGCAGCGCTGGGGACCGGGGATCAAATCCCGGCCCTGGCCCGTGCGGACCCATGTGCTGAACTGGGAGCTCCCCCAGTTCAGTTCTCTCTCTGTCTCTGTATCTCTGTATCTCTCTCTCTCTCTCTCTCTGTCAAAAATAAAAATAAATAAAAAATAAAGTTTAGGAAACAGGGAAATACTGGTTTGAAAAACCAGCAATCGGGAAAGCCGGGACGGCTCAGCGGGTTGAGCGCTCGCTTTGAGGCCATGAGGACCGAGGATCGAATCCCGGCTCCGGCCCAGGCAGGACCCACGTGCTGAACTGGGGAGTTCCCACAGTTCGGTTCTCTAACTGTCTCTGTCTCTGTCTCTCTCTCTATCTGTCAAAAAGTAAAATAGAAATAACTATGCACTGA
>PVKE010045931.1:0-12440 GCA_004027555.1 Craseonycteris thonglongyai | reverse complement strand
GGAGCGGGGGGACAGTTGTGGGGGGAGGTGGGAGTGGGCACTAGATATAAGGTGATGGAAGGGGAACTGATACTGAGTGATGGGCACATAATACGATGCATGAATGATGTGAGGTGGACTTGTACATCTGTAAACTGTCTAATTGTTACCAACCAATGTAACCTCATCAAATTTAACAATAAATTAAAAAAAAAAATTTCTATTAATGAAAGGACTGTACCATAATTCCAATATTCCATGTAAAAAAGTATGTTACTTTATACGATTTTAAAGGTATGGTTTCAAAAATTCTATTCAAATAGAACAAGGAACATGTAAAGTAAAAATCAATGGAAATAGGAGAAGTGTAAATTAAGTATGTCAGCATCAGACTGCAAAGTGTGGCACCAGACATGGGTAAGCTACAACATTAGGACTGCAGGTGCCAGGATCAACTAGATAAACACTGATGTTATCTATAATTACCTCATTTTTAGCTTAAATCACAGGTAATGAGGGAACTCAGACTCTAAAAGGCAATTAGAAACTGTACTGGCTTTTTTGCTTCCTCTATCAGGAAATTTTTAAAACTTAAGTTTTATTTTATGCTTTTCCCCCTCTATAATAAAATATCAGAGCACATCATATATATATATATATATATATATATATATATATATATACACACACACACACACACACACACATACATAGAGTGAGAGAGAGAGAGAGAGCGCACGCACAATTGCTCACAACCTTAAAATGGATTTCTTCGTATGTCTAAGTGAAATACGTTCTCATCTGATGAGGTTCCATTGAAACAAAGGAAATAGTTCCAGGTATGGAGATTTGTTAAAAGTAATTTATGATAACGATTTGATTCAGGTTTGGACTTAACTCTGAATTGAGAAATCTTGAACCATCCACATCAAAACGCACAAGGACACAAAGACCCAAGTTAGCAACAGTTTTGCACTTCCTTTTTTTAAAAGAGAAAATGTATTGCTTTCTTCGAAATGAAGTGTGTAACAGTTTCTAAATTTAGGGTCATGTTAAAGTAGGTAAACTCAACAAACATACTTTTAGAAAAGGAATCAAGAAAAGCTATATCATAAGACTATAAAAATTAAGTACAAAATGAAAACCATTATGTTACTTATCAAAGGATCCGCATCTAGAAACGAGGTGGGAAAAGGATCCTGTACCAGACTATCTCTATGAAGTTGTCTGAGATGAGTATCTTTTATCTTCCATGGTTTACTGATGTTTTCTATATAATTATTAAGGGAAAATCCCCTTCTTTTGAGATACCTCCCTGCACACCTCCCTCACCTGCTTCCCATTCACATTCCACCGCATTTATCTTGATATTTGTAGTAACTGCAAGACCCTGATATCTAACTTTCTACATGACAAAGAATTTGCCAGTCTATAAGTAGGCTGACCAGACGTATGATTTTATATGGAACAGAAAACAATGGTACTGTCCCATTTCAAATGGAATGTATGGTCAGCCTCGTCTCACTGGACTAAATTCAAGGTGTCAGAAGGCTGACCATATGTACCTTTTGAAACGGGACAGCACCCTCGTTTTCTGTCCCATTTCAAACAGGACGTTTGATAAGCCTATCTAATACAAGCAGCACCGTAAGGGAAACACAGAACTGAGAATAAATTCTTTTCCAGTAATTTAGAAATAGGCATTAATTTAGCAAAATCGGATAGCTTAATTAAAAGTCAATCCTATCTCTTAAAGCATATTTTCCAAGGATAAATTGACTTACAAGGCATTGCACATATAGAAATAAACATACGCTTGAAATACTTTCTCTTAAAAAGATTTAAATAAATTATATTTTAACTGAATCTATCATTCATTTGATAACTGCTAGATGAACACTATCCAAGATAACTTTCTGATGACAGAAATGTTCTGTAACTGACTGTCCAATATGATAACCACTAATCACATCTAGCTAATTACTAAGCAGGTGAAATATGACTATTGCAATTGAAAAACTACATATGTATGTTACTTTAATTGAATTAAATATAAATTTAAATAGTTTCATGTGGATAGTGGTTCTCATATTAGACAGAAAAACTCAAAATGTCTTAAGGATGATGAACCATATACATATACATTCAGTTCTTAAAATAACTATAAATGTTTGAGGAATATAACGATAAATATACACATGATACATGCAGATAGTGCTATTGGGGAAAGAAGATAGATATATGTTAAAAGTTAAAAATTATATGTGGTAAAACAAATCATGTTAATTTCATGAGATAACACAGTATGTAATTAATTCCAAATCAATGGTGCTACTAATAAGATCAGACACAGTGTAATAAGTTATTTTAGTCCTTTTTTTCCTCTCTCTCATTATCTCTCCCTGTCTGTGTTTCTGTCTCAACCACCATTCTCTGCGCGCTTCTTTGAACTACCTCCCTCTTTTCTCCTACCCACACATAAAAGTTAGGAAAGCAAATCTTTAGTGATGACAGTGATACATCTGTAAGTTATCAAAAATGATCAATGCTGAAAAGACCCAGATACAAGATTCGGATCCCAAGCCTAATATAACCACACTCTGCAACAGACTGGCTCAAAGAGCCAGGAAATGGTCATTTTAAATGAAGATAAATGGGCTGGCTATATGATAAAAATAAACTTTAAAGTCAATACATAGTTTATAATTTGTTTGGATTAATGTGCCTAGGAAAACAATTTCACCTGGACCTCTGAAAATGTAAGAAAATACCTCCAATCCAAGGACGACTAGAAAATCTCACTTATTTATTAAAAAAAAAAAAAAAAAAGTCACCAATTAAAAAAAATGCCTGAATTTCTCTTTACCTAGCATGATAAAAGGCCAAAGTTTGCCACAGAAGTGATTTTTTTAAAGATTTATTTTATTGATTTTTGACAGAGAGAAACAGAGACAGAGAGAGACAGAGAGAAGGGGGAGGGCCCAGAGCAGTCTCCATAGTTGACATTAGTTTTCCATATAGTTTCACCCCACAGGTGGGCACAGGGCTGCGCAGGGCAGGAACCAGGCCAGGAGCCTCCCACATAGGTCCCGGCAAGAACTGAACTGGGGGCACACCCCAGCTCAGCATGTGGGTCCGCATGGGCCAGGGCCGGGATTCAATCCTCAGTCCCCGGGTCTTCAAAGCAAGCGCTTAACCCGCTGAGCCATCCCAGCTTTCCCAGAAGTGATTTTTTTAAACACAAAAATGTCGAGAGTATCAAAACATTTCCAAGACTTGACGGAATTTTTGCCTACATGTAGGCTACACGGCCTCTTGCCTGTGTGTGAAAGAACTCCACGCCGCTCTCCTTTTGGAGTGTTCCACTGTTCTCAGTGGCATTTCTCTCATGACCGTCCTCAGTGGGCTATTGGCTACCAATTTGTATGATTATATATACCCGTCTGTTACTCACTCATTAGTTTGTCTTTTTAAAAATAAATACGACAACTTAGACTTTAAACACTTATATATTCTAGCTTCACTATTTCAGTATCGCAAACTACCATAATCTTTTTTAATTAAAAAAATAAGAAGAAGAGATAAAACTAAGTGGAAACAGAGTAAGGACTGAAAAAGCTCTCCGGTGACCGACTTTACTTTAATGAACACACTTTTTGGCCATTCTGACATCTTTCACCTATTTCTAAGCTTCTGATTATATTCTAGTTGGTTGATACTACTAGAAATCTGACCTCCAAACAACTGATGTGTTACTGTGTATCCAAAAAACAGGGAGAAATCCTTTGTTTATAACAGCACTAATTTGAGGATGAGGAACAGAGGGGTGGGAAATTCCCTAAAATTAAGAAATGAGGGATATGAGACCTACTTTAGTCTGCACTCTGCTTTCCATGTAGGCTAGAGTGATAGTGAGAGTAGTATTTTTTACCGTTTTTGTTTTCTTTTTAAACAGATGCTCCACATTATAGTGGAAAATAAACCATTTTCTTATGACCTCTTTGCCGAAATGAAATTTTATGTCATAAAAAGTCCTGTGAAGTACAAATATTCTCCACTGCTGAAATTTTATGTTATTTGAAAGTTCCTCCATTTCTAAAGAACCAAAATCTAGTCCTGAGTTCATAAACAGGCCTTTTATTATTTTATTATTTGCTTTTCTTTTATCCATACACTCAGTAATTCAGATATTTCCAAATGCATGCCACAAAAATTTAGTTTGATAACCACAGACATCTTTATAGGAACCAAAAAGATCTTTCTGTAAAGCTGTTACTTTATGGAAACATGGAATGCTACTATAAAACTTAAAATTAGCACCATAAGAAAATTCACATTTTTCTAACGTCTTTAAAAACAGTATAATTAGGAATGGTGCCTAGATATATAAAGGCAGGAAAATAGGGTTTCTTCTCCAGGGTCCATCAGCAACCCAGGTGGAAACACGATAAACAGAGATGGGAGCAGTGTTAAAAATGCCAAACAAACCAGTCTGGCTTTATTTATTTATCCTATTCCCTCCACCTTCTCCCAAATCTCTCATGTGGAAAAGCAATTCCTGTTTATCCTACATACACAGTCAGAATACAAAGGAGAGAAGCAGCCTCTGGGTGTGGCCCTATAGTAAGACGGGAAGGACACAGAAACAACAGCAGTTACTTTGGAGAATATAAATTTATTACTGTGGACTGAAAAAAAATCGAAATAAGAAGTCGGTCGGTGCCAGTTCAATGATAGATAAAACTGTCTTGCTCAAGAGAACGTTACGATCCAGAAGCACATTAAAAACCTATATTGAGAACTTAGAGATGGTGTTCAACTACCCTGTTTTGCTTCAAAAGGGTAGAGAGATTTGGGCATGTCATCTGAATTACTTTCCTAATCTGAACAAGTAACTTGAAATACAGTCTTTGAAACTCCTTGAGAATATGTCAACCAGACTAAACTACTTCTATATCTATCTTAGAACATTGCATCTATAATCATGGAATGGAAACTACGTCCATATGCTCAGATGATACTAGGATGTCTTTTAAATTTCAAATATTCCCTCATTAGCAGGCTATCTCTTCTTCCATAGCTGTTTTATCGATTTTCCCCATATTTCTAGCCACAAAATATTCTTTCTCAACTGTATCATCAACTATTTCCTATAATGGTGTACAATTTAAAGATACATTTTCAACTCCCACTTAAAGTTTTCGATCACTGATTCAAATATATCAAACATCTATGAAATACTGAAACCTAAAACTTTAAGACTGTCAAAACATCAGTTCACGCAAAATAACAATGTCACCACAATGAAACAGATAGATGTATATCTATGTTGTGTGGGTCACTTTAGCTATCCTTATAGATATGAACATAATTTTGTCACTGACAAACATGAGGCCAATTGAATCTTTCCATTCTAATCATGGCAAAATGAAGATTGTCTTTGTTCATATTTTTTACCTCACAGAAAAGTACTCTTTCTCTAGGATGTCTAGTAAACATATCTTCCTACTAACCACCACCTATTACCTCACTCCTCACTTTTAAGTACCCTGTCTGGTATTTCCCCAGTTGTGGGCAAAATGCCCCTATTGCAACATCTGTTATCATCTATGTCAGTAGATTCCACGTTTGCCTTCCTTCCCAAATCATTAGCACCCCAGCGGGGGCAGGGTCTGTTTTATTCCTCTTTGGATCTTGGAGGTTAAGCACACTGACTTGCCTACAAATAGGTGTACAATAAAGATTTGCAGAATGATTGAGATATGTTAACTCTTTTGAACAGCAGAAAATATATATTTGTTATTTATATTTGTTTATATTTATTTATATATGAGGGCTGTCCAGAAAGTATCCAGCCCTGTAACTGTTATTATATTGACAATGGCTAGATTTTTTCCCAACAGCCCTCATATACACATAACATATATAAATATGTTAGGAAGACACAAATAAAAAGCTCTGGATTAAAAAAAAAAAATTGGATTGCAAACTACTGCTACTTTTTCCCAAAAGGCAAGGTAAGTTGATGTAGAAAACAGACAAATACTGAATGAATATCAATTTCTATTAAAATATTCTATAAAAATTTCACCCTTAAACTATATCTTTGAACATTATACTGTCCATCAAATTAAAAACCAGATTAAGAACTATATAGAGCTAACAATATAACTATAAATCAGACCAATATAGTATAAATATTAAGCTATTTATATAAGATGTTTAAAAAGATATTTAACTTCCTAAGCTTAAACCCTAATTCTGTGCATTATTTTCTCAAATTGTAGACCCAGCAACACACTTCAACATCACTGACGAAATATTTCATTGATTTTGTCTTTTACCATACGTAAAAAGCCCAACATGCCTATGTGACAAATTCACTTACAAAAACACACAGGGCTGACAGTGGGCACGTTTCAACTGGAACACCAGGGGAAATCAGAAGTGTGTCCAGGGGAAGGGACTCTCAGTGCTGACTCAGAGCAGTTTACTGTCATGTTTCAAATGTATGCCTGTCTTTGCAAAGATAAACATTTACACTCTTTAGATGATTGGAGCTTGCAGCTGACACTGTAAATAAACAAATATGAAAAAATGATTTCCCCTAAAGCCTGCTACAGGTAATAAAAATGGCTTAAAAGGGCTTCTGAAGGAAGGAAACTAACATGTATGCTCATGTCAGTTTGGGTTACGTTAATTTAAGGCTGTACAGTCATGAGTCACTTAAAGATGGGGTTGTGTTCTGAGAAATGCACCTTTAAGCTATTTCCTCCTTGTACAAACATCATAGCGTGCACTTACACAAACCTAGAAGGCACAGCCTACTACACACTTAGGCTATATGGTACAACCTATTGCTCCCAGCCTACGAATCAGTACAGCATGTCACTGTACTGAATACTGTAGGCAGTTATAACAAAATGGCAAGTGCTTATGTTTCTAAACATATCCAAATATAGAAAAGGCACCATGCAAATACAATACAAAAGACAAAAACAGTGCACATGTATAGTGAGCATGTCATGCATGAATGGAGCTTGCAGGACTGGAAGTTGCTCTGGGTGAGTCCATGAGGGGTGAGTGAGTGTGAAGGCCATTACTGCACACAACTGTAGACTTTATAAACACTGTACACACTTAGGGTACATTAAATTTATAAAAATATATATATTTATTTCTTCAATTATAAATTAACCTTAACTTACTATAAAGCTTCTACCTTAGAAACTAATGTTTTGAACTTTTTGACTCTTATAATAATATTTAGTTTAAAATAAATATTGCACTTTGGTCCAAAAATATGTTTTCTTTATACCCTTTTCTATAAGTTTTCTAATTATAGTTTTTTCTTTGTTTTCTAACTTTTTCGATAAAAACTAAGACAAACACACACATTAGCATAGGCCTACACTGGGTCTGAATCCTCAGTATCACTGTCTTCACATCTACTTCTTGTCCCACTGGACCGTCTTTAGGGGCAGTAACTCACATGGAGTCTCATCTCCTATGATAACAGTTCTGGAAGGCCTCCTGAAGGACCCGCCTGGGGTTCCTCTTGAGCTGTCACTCTTTTCAGAAATATGTCCATGGTGGTCTGCTTGATGTGTTTCTTCTTTCCATCATAGTTGTGCTTATAAGCAGATATTCCACCATGAAATTCCTCTCTGTTAATGAAAACCTCTCGGTGCTTATGTCATGTCTTCAAGCTTTTTAAGGAGCTTGCTAAGGTCTGCAAAAGCTAAACCCTTCCCTGTGAATTTTCTTGGGAGTTCTTTTGCTTCTACTAAAATTTCTTTTTCTATTGTCACTTCTTCAGCTATGAGTTCCTGACCCAATTCCAACAACTCACTAGTCAATTACTCAGGGCCCACCTCTAGGAGCTCCTCAATGTCACCCTTGGCTACACTTGGGTTAAAGCTGTTCGTCAACTCAACCACAGTCTTGCTGATTTTTACAACTTCCTTATCCTTGACAAATCCTCTGAAGTCATGGATAAACCAATTAAGGGTCTTCTTCCAGATTCACACACTCCTCCATAACATCACCCTAAACGTAAGCAAAATGCTTGATGTGGTCATAGATGTTGTAATCCTTCCAAACTGCAGCAACAACCTGGGCTAAGGTCCCCCTCAGATAGTAGGCCTTAAAAACTGCTATAGCTTCTTGATCCACTGGTAGATCAAAGAGGTGGTGTTTGAAGGGAGAAATACCACTTTAATATTGGGCAGAAGATCACCAATACAAGGAAGATGTCTGGGACTGTTAATGATAAGAAAAATCTGAAAAGGTATGCTATTCTCCAAACAGTACTTCTCCACTTCACTAGCACAGCAATTCATGATGGCATCTTGGAAGAGCAGGTGGGTTTTCCTCGTCTTCCTATTGCTCCTGTAGGATGTGGGCAGTGTGTCCTTATTGATACGCTTGAAAGCTCTGGGGTTCTCATTGTGCAACATAACAAAGGGTTTGAATTTGTACCTTGCCACCAAGCAAGACTTGTTAATCTGTCCTTAACTACCGTACCTTGAAGCCTGGCACTGACTTGGCTCTCTTATAGATGAAAGTCCTTTTACAAATCCACTTCCAGAACAGGAAGGTCATCCATATTGAATATATGATCTGGCAAGTAACTGTCCTCCACAATCAGCTTATCGAGAATGTTCAAACATTTTTCAGCTGTTTTCACATCAGCAGTTTCAGACTCACCACTCACTTTCTCATAATGTAATAAATAACAATTCTCTCCTTTTTAGAAATATTTATTTCTTGTTTTGAAGAGAAAGAGAGACAGAGAGAGGGAGACAGAGAGAGAAGGGAGGAGGGCCCAGAGCAGCCTCCATAGCTGTACATGATTAGTTGTGACATGGTTCCACTCCATACAGGTGGATGTGGGGCTGTGCAGGGTTGTAACTGAACCGAGGGCCTCTTGCAGGGGAGATGAGAACCTTCACTGCCAAGCCATCCCGGTGGTTTGACCAGTTATGTTACAGTTCAACATATGGGTTAGCAAGGGCTGGAGCTGGAAATTGAACCCCGGACCTCACAGTTGCAAAGCAAGCACTCAACCACTGAACTGTCCTGGCATCCCCAGATTCTTGAACTGTTGAAGCCACCCAGAACTAGCCGTAAATTTCAACATCATAGTCAGGTCAGCTTTGTTTTTAAGTATCACAAACAAACAATTGTTTTCCTTAGGCCAGGACTGTCATGGTGTTGAGAGAAATAACTTGCTTCTCTGTTTGGTTGTCTATCCAGGTCATTAGAAGTTTCGCCATGTCTGATATAGACCCTTCTTGAATTTTTGTTAGTCTCATTGCCTTCAATGAAGCAGATCCTTTACCAGCTTCTGTCAGTTTCTTCTTGTTCTTCCAGATCATAGATATGGTGGAATAGGACATCCCTGACTGGCAAGCATAACCATCATTGATTTTCTACCTTTATAGTCCTTAATGACTTTTAATTTTGTTTCCAGATCAATCATTTGACGTGGCCTCTTACTGGTAACGTAAGCAATGCATTTTGTATGCTTTGGGGCCAGGATAAATAAAACAAAATGAGATTAAATCAAGCACAAGGGAAAATGATGAAATCAAGAGATGCAGTAAACACTGGATATATGTGACTGCTATAGGCATAACAGGGCATGCTGCATTACAGCAAACTTTTTAAGTAGAAAGACTATACTCTAAAATAATGATCAGAAGTATACTCAATACATTAACCAACAATGTAGTCACTAATTATAATTATCAAGTATTATATACAGTCCATGATTCCATATGCTGTGCTTTTGTACAATTGGCAGCACAGTAGGTTTGTGTGCACCAGCATCACCACACACACACACAAGTAGTGTGTTGTGTTATGACAACTTAGATGCTGCCATGTAATAGGAATTTGCAGCTTCATTATCACGTTATGGTATCACGTTATTATCAGATCATTGCTGAATTTGTAGTCCATTGTTAACTGAAATGTTATGTGAGCATGACTATATATGAGAACAGATCAGTTAATTATTTAAATAGAAGATAACACATTTCCAGAACCTTAATTCATCAATAATTAGTTCACACAGATTGTATATTATAGAGTAGTGTAGATATTGACCAGTTTCACTATTATAAAAAATAATAAAGTCACTTTAAGAAGATTAATTTATTCATCATTCAAATGTTATTTTCATTTTTTCTCTCAAATGTGGCTCTATTATGCAGATAAGAATAAAAAGTAATATTCTGATTTTGGTTTCTTGAAAATACAAAGGTTACACATTTTGTTCTTTGAAATTATAATTTAACTGTAAAGGTGGGTGCTACTTGAACCAATATGGAAATAAAAAATACTTGATAATGACATTGTGAGACTAAAAATAAGTATGGAATTTATAAAAATTCCTCTTAAACAACCTACCGTATTTTCCGGCGTATGAGACGATCGGGCGTATAAGACGACCCCCTAATTTTACAGTTGAAACATAGGTTTAGGCCTATATTCGCTGTATAAGACTACCCCCTAGGTTTAGGCCTATATTCGCTGTATAAGACTACAGCCTCGTGGGGGGTAGTCTTATACAGCGAATATAGGCCTAAACCTATGTTTCAACTGTAAAATTAGGGGGTCGTCTTATACGCCCGGTCGTCTCATACGCCGGAAAATACGGTATAAATAACTATAGGTATCTGTGGATCTGATCTTTTATAGATAACAATAGATCTGATCCTTAAATATCATGTATTGCCACTTTAGAACTGTATAGAATTTTTAAAATACTTTTCTGAGACTAACGACTGGTAGTTGAAAAAAATGATTAAAATTTAAAGAAAGTTTTAGAAAAGAAAGACATGGTGAAGAAACCAGTATCTGTTGCTTTGTGTTAGGTGACCAAATCAGGTATTGGCACTTCTGTAGTATGCTTCCTGTGGCTCCCTACATAGGAGCTGTTAGCATTGCAGTTTTACAAATGAGGTTACTAGGAATCAAAGAGATTAATTACCTTACCTAAGGTCACACAGCAAGTGCTGGAGGTAAGGTATAAACTTTAGTTTGTCTTACTTCAATTTGTGTGCGTTTCCCAAATTGTTTCTGTAAATCATGTATCTATTCTTAACTGAAGAAGTTCATGTCATATAATTATGTAAATTCTCAACCAAATACAAGCAGCACATGAAAGTGAGAAAAGCAATGACCTAAGATTCAGAAAAGAAACCCTCATTCTAGGCCTTCTTATCTCATCTACTTACTAAGCTATGATGCCCTGGAAAAAAAATAAGTAAAATAGCAAGGCCTTAGGAACTGAAGATGACAAGTGGTGGTGAAGTGAGACGGGGAATTCAGGTTCGGCCCTATTTCCTTTCAAACATGCTATGGACTGAATGTGTCCCACCCCACCCCAGCCCTGCAAAGTCATTTACTGATGCTTAACACTCCGTGTAACAATGTGTGGAGGTAGGGCCTTTGGGAGATGATGAAGTCATGAGGGCAGAGGCCTCATGAACGGGGTTCATGCCCTTACGGAAGAAACCTCCAGAGAGCTCTCTCACCTCCTCTGCTAGGTAACAATACAGTGAGAAAACTATGTCTAGGAACTAGGAAGTAAGCTCTGAATAGAAACCAAATCTGCCGGCACCTTAATCTTTACAATTCCCAAGCCCCAGAACTGCAACAAATTTCTTTTGTTATAAACTACCCATTTTCTGGAATTTTGTTACTAGCAGCCCAAACAGACTAATACAATGTAACTTCCAGCAAATCAAATGATTCTATGACTTCCGATTCTTAAAAATAATAGATTAACAAACTTATACTAAAAGTATACCTAGAACCCAGATTTTGGAATTTTTAAATCCAAAGTATGTTTTTGCCTTATTAGCTCTAATGCTTTGAATTACTGCTTTATTTCTATTTCAAGAGAAATATGACCCTCTCACATACAAATAGAAAAGAAAGGTATTATACCAAAAATAAATGTAAATGATTGGAAGGATGTTTCCTACTTCCTCCCAAATTATATTACATGTAAAGAAGACACTTAAAAATCTTTGTGATATAACTTGAAGCCTAATTTTTTAAAATATACCTGAGTAAAGTAAGTTTAAATTAATATATTTTTGCTTATTCAGGAAAAATTTAACTTTAAGATTTAAAGAACTAAATCAAGTAAACTTAAAACAGATTTGACTCAGTGGGCTATAACAGGGGTGGCCAACAAGTCGATCGCGGTTGACCGGTCGATCGCGAGGCCAATTTTGGTCGATCATCGATCGCTCGCAATGTCTGGGGTGGAATTCCGTGTACCATGGACTTTGAAGCGATTGTAGAAGACAAAACTTTCTAGCAATAGTTGAATGCATTCTGGGAATTTGCCAAGGTCATAAATTCCTAGAATTCTGACAGCCTGACACTGTGATCTCCGCCCACCCAGACAATACATTTTGACGTATGTGTTACACTTGTCA
>PVKE010045930.1:0-12438 GCA_004027555.1 Craseonycteris thonglongyai | reverse complement strand
CTTAAGCATAAAACCTGCAGCATTGCCAGCCATGATGACAGTCACACGGTCTTTGTGAGCCTTGAAGCCTGGCCTCTTCACTTCGTCCTTGAAGAGGAATGTACGCGAAGGCATCCTCTTCCAAAAAAGGCCTGTTTCATCCATGTTAAACACTTGTTCAGGGAGGTAGCCTCCCTCACTGCTGAGGTTAGGAAACTTTCCTCCACATAACGACAAGCAGCATCGTTGTCAGCAGAGGAAGCCTCACCCTACAGAAGCACGTTGCTGAGGCCGTATCTTTTTTGAAATTTTTCGAACCAGCCTTTGCTGGCTGAAAAGCCTCGTCCTCGAGGAGGCGAATCCCTCCTGGCAGCGCTAGCACTGGCTTGAGGTTCGTCAGCACCTTCTTCAGCCTCTTCATTGTCGTCATCGGGCAAGATTGGGTCGTAGAGAGCTTTGGCCTTTGTCCTGATCATATTAGTGTCCAAGCTCACTGTCTTTTTCCTGCCATCAGCAATCCACAATGCCAGTGCAGCTTCCATGTTCACAATTCTGTTATCACGCGGAGTTACCACACGTTTCGCTTCTTTATTGAAGGTGATTGAAGCAGTTTTGCGGATGTTTGCTTCCTCTTTCTTGATGGACCGCACTGTAGATGCATTCACCCCGTCATGGCGTGCCACAGATGCATAACTTCTGCCCTCTTTAATCATATCTAAAAGTGTCACTTTTTCGCTGATGGTCATCATCTTCTTCCTCTTGGGCGCCCCGGAGGAAGCTTTCCCAGGGGCACAGCGCTGAGGCGGCATTATAAGGGCTTAATTAATAAAAAAAGTGATCGCTTAAACAAAACAAGTGATCGCCAACACAACACTAAAATACAGTATGCGAGACAGTCAACATCATGGACAAGACTGGCGAGATACAATAAGAGAGGTGCTAGGTGAGGCTGCGATGATGCGCAGACAATCAACTCACAGGGATAAAGCCACTCGTCCTCTCATGGGTCGATGTGGCCCCGGAAACCCATCACGCGCCTTTATGAGAGCCCGTGGGGTGGACTCTGAGTCAACTCATCTCTGTTTGACATGCAGGGATCCTTCTCTCTCTTGCATCCACGTGAAACAACGCTCCTTTCCGCCATGTGGCTGCCGACATGGTTGTATTTTTTCATTTTTATTTTTTGATGAATGTTTTGCGAAAATCCGCGAAGCACTGAAGCCGCAAACCATGAAGCGCGAAGTGGCAAGGGAACACTGTAATAGGCATAAATCCATTTAACCAGGTACACATTACTGCTAACAGGATGAAGTTTGCTGTAAGAATGAGAAGGGGGTTAGGGACCCCCTCTCAGTGTTGTGGGTCTCAGCCCTTCCCTCAGAATTTGATGCACCTGGTCCTCTGTCTGTCTGACACATAGACCAAGTAAGAGCACCAATGACAGTCCAAGTGTTATGTATTAGTCCAGCCTAAGTACTTCCTCAGATTTTCTGATAGATAGCCAAGTTCTCCTGCTTTCCTCCCACATCCCAGTGTGTCGTCTCAGATAACCCTAGAGTGTTCTCGCGCCATTTTGGAAGCCACTGGTCAATGTATTAGATCCAAGTATCTTCATTGGACATGTCAGGTCTTTCTTAGTCTATCCCCACTGACTTGTCCATTCCACACACCCTATGCTTCAGCCACATTGAATTTCTCTTCATTCTCCAATCTTTGATCATATCTTTGCTTTCACATTCCCTTTCTGGAGACTCTGCCCACAGACTGTGCCTCACACCATACCATTCCTACCTGGTACATGCTTTTTCATCCTCCAAGACCCAACATAAGTAAGGGCCCTTCCCTGATGTTCTTCCTGACTGTCCAGTTTCTCTTAGTACCGTATTTTCTGGCGTATAAGACGACCCCCCTAATTTTACAGTTAAAACATAGGTTTAGGCCTATATTCGCTGTATAAGACTACCCCCCACTTCCGAGGCTGTAGTCTTATACAGCGAATATAGGCCTAAACCTATGTTTTAACTGTAAAATTAGGGGATCGTCTTATACGCCCGGTCATCTTATACGCCGGAAAATACGGTATTTTGTTTATACCTTTTAACACCCCTCCACTCCACTGTGCACACATTCATCTTTCCCTGTGCTGTAAGCCCCTTGAGACCAGAGATCATCTGGGTAAGTGCAGCATGTAATGAAGTGTTTTCCCAGGAGAAGGCATCGCAAAACTGTTTTATGGGGAAGCCAGGACGGATGAGCGGGTTGAGCGCTTGCTTTGCAGCACCAGGGACCAAGGATCAAGTCCCGGTCCTGGCCCGTGCAGACCCATGTGCTGAACTGGGGTGTATTTCCCATGCAAGAGGCCCCCAGTTTGGTTCTCGCCTCCCAGTTTGGCCCCTGGCCCTAGGGGGCATGCCTCCTGTGTGGAAGACCCCTGGCCCAGTTCCTGCCCTGCACAGACCCCCCCCCCCACACACACACACACCTGTGTGGAATGAAACCATGTTGAACACTGATGATGTACAACTGTGGAGACTACTCTGGGCCCTCCCCCTTCTCTCTGTCTCTCTCTGTCTCTGTCTCTCTCTCTGTAAAAATCAATAAATCTTAAAAAAAAACTGTTTTATGAATAAAGTACAACTTAGAAAGACTGAAGCAATGTTAAAATTAGAAAAGCTGGGGAAGCTGAGATGGCTCAGTGGGTTAAGCACTCACTTTGCAACCCCAGGGACTGAGGATCGAGTCCTGGCCCCAGCTCGTGTGGACCCATATGCTAAACTGGGGAGTGCCCCCAGTTCAGTTCTCACTGGAGTGAGACCCCGGCCCAGTTCCTGCCCTGTGCAGCCCCACGCTCACCTGTGGAATGAAACTATATGGAAAAACCGATGATGTGAAACTATGGAGACTGTTCTGGGCCCTCCCCCTTCTCTCTGTCTCTGTATCTCTCTCTCTCTCTCTCTCTCTGTCAAAAACAATAAAAATAAATCTTTAAAAAAGTTAAAAAAGCTAAAGGAGTAAATTTCTGTTTAAGAATCTGAGCAATAGAAAGAAGATTCTGAAGAGATGCAAGGAACCAAATACCTATTATTCTCACACTGATTGACCAACTCATGGACAGGGCCTAGGGGAACTGCAAAGAAAATGCAGTTGGCAAGGTAATGTTTAATAAATCAAGAATACGTTCTAATTCAACAAAAACTGGCTGTATTGTTTCCCAGAAGATCTCAAAGAGAGATGATGGTGATCCCATTGATCCCCAGAAGCTATTTGGGCTTTTGACTCCATGAAGTTACAATAGAAAACCCTAACAGATTTCATCTCTTGGCCTCAGTGACTGAGGAAATACGTTTGGAGCTAGCTTCACCATTTAGAAATAATTACCAATCAACAATATATTTAATTAATTAAATCTGCTGCCTTTAAAACAAACTGTGATAAGAATACTAAATACAGAAAGAGTTGATTCATTTATAATTGTCCTGCATCTATTCCAAGCAGTGTATACAAAAATATATATATCTAACTTATTTTTTTATATGTGAATTTTTTTTCCAATGTGGTATAAGATCAGACAGTTCTGTTACAATGGCTTTGCATGAGTATGGTAACATTTTGCTCCTTTTGCTGTACATTAAGCCTTTGATGCATACATCAATAAATATTATATGATAAACATATCCTCAGTCTACTATTCTGTTTTTATATGGAAACAGCAACATTTTCTAGTGAACATAGCTAGAAATTAGGACTTGGGTGAGTCATTTAAGCTCTCTTCTTAACTTCATCTATAAAAAGATGACATTTTTTAACTAAATCACAAATATTTACTCAAACAATGCTTTGAGGGGGTTTACTGGTTTTTATTTCAACATTTACTCCATTACAATACACTTGAGTCATCACAGGCTGTGATCCCTGTGAAGCTATCATCTTATGCCACTGTTAATACTCAGGTGGAAAATGACCATCAGTGTCACGAAATTTGCAAATTTTCTTGCGTTAATGAAATCTTACTTATTAATGGTTGGTTTGTTTCTCAGAGTATAATCAGATGAAAGAGATTTCCCTGCTTCTTTGTAACAGAAGAGTTTAAATGATCAATGCCTGGAATAGACTGACCCTGTTTAAATCCTAAGGTGACCCTGACAAGCAGAGAGACAGAATTTTTCACTTTTAAGTGTCTCTCTAGATAATAATGTTGTATAATAATAATAACATACAATAATAATAATCATGCTACCTTAAAGACTCAACATATAACTGAGGACCTTCCTTCAACTGGTAATCTATGCTCACCCCCTACTGTACCAATACTGTTTTAAATTAGATTTTATCCCTCACCCTCCTATGTACAAGGGGTAGTCAAGAAATTCATAGAAAGGGAGGGTTCTTAGAAAGGTGGGAGTACTAGTTCACACAGTTTAATTGTGGGACTTATTGTTAGTATATGTGCCAAATTGCAGCCTACTCATGTCCATGTTCTTTCAAATATCACCAAAGAAGCATCTCAAATGTGAAGGAAACCCCAAGTATGGATAAAATTGAATTTTGTGCCATAATTAAGTTCCTCACAAAACAAGGGGAAACCCCCAGTTTGGAAGAGATGTCAGAATTTTATAGGGGCCATTGCCTTGGAAAATCCATGGTTTACAAGGGGCATAGCCTTTTCGAGCAGGAAAGAAAGTCAATTGAAAATGACCTCTGTCTGTGACACCCTATTGAGGCTACATCCTCAGACATTGCCAAAAAAGTTGAAAAAGTTGTAGTGGAAGATGACAGATTAAAAAAATAATAAAACAATAAACAGCTTACAGAAATGGTTGGAGTGTCACCTACAACCATTTTGAATATTCTCCATCAGCATCTAAGAATGTCAAGTCAGTTCAAGATGGGTACCAAGAATACTCATGCCACTTCAAAAACTGCAGTGTGTTGAGCAGTCATGACAGTTTATCTCTGCAAAGATAGCAAAGATGAAGTTTTAAATCACATTGTCACTGGACATGAAACTTGGGTTCATCATGATGATCCTGAGTCAAAGCAAGAGTCCATGCAGTGGCATGAAAAGGGCACGCCACCCCCTAAGAAATTTGTGTTGCAATCACCTGGAAAAATCATGGCTGCTGTTTTTGGGGGGATACAGAGGGTATCCTGCTGATTGATTACAAGGATAAGGGTGTCACAATAACTGGAGAGTACTATTCCAGTCTGTGAAACAGGTGAAAGAATCTGTGAGGGAGAAAAGAAGACCAAAGGTATGCTACTTTTGCGTGACAACACTCCATGCACAAGAGCAATGTTGCCTTGGCTACTCTTCATGACTGTGGCTTCCAAACATTAAACTACCCTCCCTATAATCAGACCTGGCTCCGTCTGATTATTATTTGTTCCCAAATATTAAAAAATAGTTTTGAGGGAAGAAATTTACAGACAACAAAGAGGTTAAAACTGCAATTTTGAGGACAAAAACAAAACTTTCTTTTTTAAGGGTATAAACTTACTGAAAGATCTAAAAAGTGTATTGGGGTCAAGGGTGAATATATGGAAAAGACAAAATAATAGGTTTTTTTACCCTTCTGCTCCTTTATTCTGTGAATTTCTTGATCACCCCTCATAAAATGAGTATCTGTGGTAGACATTATTCGTGTGCTCCAAGAGTTCTATAATACTTTCTCATTCCTTCTGAGCACATAATCCTTAAAGTTAGGTGATCACCGTGTGACTTTCTTTGACCAGTAATAAAAAGTGAACTGTGTCGTTTCTGGGTAAAAGCATTTGAAGTGTGGTGTGCAGTTTGCCGTACTCTTCGCTTGCCATGGTGTTCATGGAGAGGACACAGGAATGCAGCAGGCTGGAATGATGAATCACCATGAAAGCTGCCCTGGAGACTTTGCATGAGCAGGAAATTAACTTCAGTTGTGCTAAGCCAGTGAAATTTTGGTGGTGTTTGTTATAGCAGCATAATCTAGCCTACCCTGACTGATATATTCTCCCACAAGCTCAATTCACACTGATCACCGTTTATGCAGCAGCCCACAGCTGCATATATGAATGCTATGCCAGTAAATCATGTTTATAGATGATTAGTCTCAGTCACTATTGAGGCAAAGTCTCACGGAAATACGGTATCTGGGAGCAGCTGGAAGGTAGCTGAGATAATCATCCTGTATGTCTCTTATACTTGCCAGATCCCTGTATTACACTGAGGGATGCCCAAAGAAAATAACCATCTTTATTTATTACCAAAAAGGTATCAGTTCTATGAGAGCAGGGAGAAGTTTAATTTAGAGCACACTGAAATTTTTAGACTGGTGGAAAATTCAGTGGAAATGCCTAGCAAGTAATTGGTAATGAAGAAACAGAGCTTGGAAACAGGATAAGAACGTGGGTATATATTCAGAAGTAATCTTCACACACTTGAAAATTAAACATAAGACATGAATAAAATTTCCAAGGGAAGTGGCAGAAAGTGAGGGGGGTGGGTAGAAATAAGTCTTAGGAAACATATTTGGAGGATAGAGAGTGAAAAGGCAAGGCAGGGAGATATATGAACTATGATGACAATACCCATTCATTTTGAAAGCTAAGAATACCATATCTTCATTAATAAATTCATTGAAATTTCAATTTCAAGGTTTTTAATGAGGATAAAAATGCATTACTCCTTAACAATCCATTTATACTCTCAGCTATTAAAATAGATTATCCATCTGACAGGCAGCTGGACATTATCTGTAATAAAAAGCAAAATGATTTTTTAATTCAATGTCCCAGAACTAATTTATCAAGATTTAAAGTTTTGCAGAAAAAAAAAAGAGAACTTTTAAAAAATATTTTAAAGCTCTTTAGTAAACATACATTTGGGGTTGATTTTCTTGGCAATTTGTTTTGTGGTTAAACCTGAAAATGGCCTTCAGTTGTTTTACAGATGCAGGGCTATATGCTGACAGTATAACTGAATGATCAAGTTCTCCCAGTACAGAGCTCTCAGAGCAGCCGCCTGCGTCTCTATCAGCACGACACAGTGCCGGTCCACAGTCTTCCATTGAGGCTCTTGACCAAAACAGAACTTCTAAACATGCATGATTTGCTCTGCATTATAGTCGTTCACTTATTCAACAAACTTATCCTACACATCTGGCTTACACTGGGCACTATGGGGGTGCAGTTAACATTCTTGGGCTGGCTGCCTTAACCTCTGCACCCATTCACATACGTCTCCTCCTGCCGCTATGTTGGACTTTGTGCCCGTTTTCCTCCTGCAAGAATGACCCTAAGACTTAATGAGTTAACATTTTCTAAACCCTACGTATGTGTGCCAAGAGCTACACTAAGTGATTCAGATGAGTTTTCTCATTTAATTTTCAAGATTGAGGTGAATATTGGTATCATCTCTATTTTACAGCTTGGGAGGCTTACATGTTAAGAAACTTGCCTAAGGTCACAGAGCTATTAAATGGTGTAGTCAGGACCTAAAATAGGTTGCCCAATGCCAAACTGGGTGCGCCAAGCCTTGCTACTCAAAAAGAGGTCCTCAAACCACTACCACTGACATTTCCTGGGCGTTTGCTAGACACACAGAATCTCAGGCTTTAATAGGGACCCCTGGTGATCCGTCAACACCTTAAAGTTTGGGAAGCACTGGGTTAAGTCACTCTGATATGCAGACTTCACTTGAATGGGTGCTGGGGAGATGGATACAACTTTTCCCCTGAGTTACAATTGGGGGAGGGGCGGGTATATACATATACATGTGTTGTTCAAGTTCAAAAGGGACGATTCAGACAACAGGGTCTTGCAGATTCAAACACTGGAAATCAGCAAGGTTTGGGACCACTTCCAAAAGCCGCAGAGACTGAGCTGCGTCTTGAAGCCAGAACGTTCTCTCAATTCATCTCTTTCACCATAGGTGCTGTTCCAAATGGACACGTGCCCACATCAATAATCTGGAGTTAGCTTATCCAGCCTGGATTCCATTTTCCAAACAGAATTTCAATATCCACAGCACCAAAAAGCAGGTTCGAAGCTGCAATAAAACTTGCTACTATTACCTTACTAATCGTATTATTCCGTTTAGTATCGCCTAGCTTAATAACGTTCATGACAAAACTAGTTTGCCCCAGGTACAGATTGGTGTCAAACGCAGATGCACGTCCTTGGCGTGCAGGCCTCCAGTCACGGGTCCTTAATGCAGTGTGTGGCCTTAGCCTTTTCAAGCCCCTTCTCCCAGCCGCGTGGGCCTCCCCTTCTCGGGTGGGGCCTAACAGCCCAACTCATTTCCCCAGCTGGCGCTTGACTGCCTGTTACCAACTCACCCTGGCCCTAGAGTCCTAACCAGCGTGCCACCTTTCAACTGCCCCGCGGGCGGGTCACCCCGGACCTGCCCTAGCTTCTCCTCGGCTGCGGTCCCCACCCCGCACCTCTGGGAAAGCGTGGTGGCGCTGGCAAGGGCTCTGCGGGGTGTACGAGCTGAGCGGCGGCAGGGGCCGGCGACGCATCACGTGGAGCGGTGGAGGCGGAGCGCGACCGGGTGGGTGGAGAAAACAAAGCCCCCAGCTGTCAGTAGAGGAAGGAAGCGACTGCGCTGGAGCAGGTGAGTCAAGTGCATTTAAAGCGGTACCGCCCTGGCGCACCCCGACACCCCATGCCCTGGCGTGGTCCCTCCCCGACTAGACGCTGGCCTCGCCTCCTCCCGCCGCCGGAGGGCTGCAGTCCTCCGGTGGCAGAGCCAGCGGGACCCGGGGGGGTCTCCGAGCCCAGCAAGAAGTTGTGCAGGGGTCGGCGGCGGGGTTCGTGGTGGGCACGCGCCGCGCTCCCGCGGGCTGCGTCTCTCCTTGGGGTCCCAGCACTGCGCAACCCGGCAAAGGGGAGGGAGTCGGGGCTGCCACGCTGGCAGAAGCAATGTGGACTGGCTTGGGGGTGAGGGCCAGGACTGTCCAGGACAGGGGCACTGGGCTCTGGTGAAGAGGGGGGTCTTGCGGGTGCGCGCCTACAGCGCACGGACTTAGAGGCGTCAGAGTTGGGGAGCCGGGACTGGGAACGAGGGGGACCGGCAGGAGCTGCGCGCTGCGGGGCAGACCAGGAAGTGCCGCGCACTGGCGCCCGCCGGCGGGAGCGCAAGTCCTGGACCCCCCGCGCCTTGCTGCCACCTCCGCTTCCCCTCCGGCCGAGACCAGCCCCACCACTGCCCACTCTGACTCCGGCGCCCGGGACTGGGAGCTGGGCCGCTGGAAAAGAGAGGGAGTTGTTATTCTGAGCCCAAGTGGTCTTTCTGCGGGGAGCACCCTGCGCGCAGAGCGAGGGCCATTCAGCGACTCCCCACTCTGCTTCCGTAGGAAAGTCTTCAGCCCACCCTTAGAAGGGCTGTGCCGAGGCCAGAAGCCCCACAAAGGGCCACCCCCTTCGGAGGGGGTGGGCACAGAAAGTCCCTCCCTTCTGAATCTGGAGCGCTTGGACATGCAGACTTTTAACCCCACCCCACACCCCACCCAGAAGAGCCAGTTGAAGTGAAAGCCCCTGGAGTCACTTTGCCAGTCCCGTGCCCATAGCTGCCCAGCGCAGAGGGCAGCGCCGTAACCTCGGGGGAAGGCGCGCTGCAGCCATCTGATCAGGAGCCTTTGTCTTCACCCCCAGCCCCTGTCCGCTGGGTCAGTAGCGCGGGGAGTAAATGAATATTCGCAACATTCGCCATCGCTCCATCTCGACCCCAGCCAAACACGGCTGTCCCCTCCCCGCTGGTTTTCTCCACCACTTGCTCATGTTCTCTTTCACACACAAAAAAGGTATGTGGTCCATACCCTCTAGACTAGAGTAGCTCACTAAACGCACGCTAGCTCAGTCCCATAAAGTCAAGGGTTAAGCTTTCAAACCTGCACCCTCCCACCTGCGAAGAAGAACTGTCTTGATTAGCATAGTATCTGCCCTGGGGCCGCACTTAGAGGAGGTGGTTCGGTCCTATTCGAAGCAGTGAAGTGTGCAGTCCAGTCTTGATTGAGGTTTGGACGCAGCACCTGCTTCTTATCTGACAGGACCCAAGGCTACCAAGTAGCCGACCAAGACACTGGAATGAAACAGAACAGAGATCAAAAGGTAACCGAAAGAAATGCAACTTTTAAGATGCTTTTCTTGGACGCTAAATCTAGCTCTGTCTTTAGCAAGCCAGTGGTGGAGGGCTGGTCCTTCTTCACCCTGTGACCCTCCTGGAAACGTCCCGTTGCTTTGCGGTCTTTTCTGCTAAACTAAGGATATCAGGGGCCATGAGTCCATGGAAATCCAAGATCGTGTCTGGGAGCCCACTGGGTGTTCATTAGGTAAGCTTAGCCGGTAGGTTTCCCTTGCTTGGGAAGAGCCATGCTGCTCCAAAGCAAAGGTTCTCAGATTATGCTGCCTATTATCATTACCTGGGGAGCTTTCAATGTCTGTCATCTCAATCCTTTTAAATCCGACTGGAGATGAGAGCCAGACATCAGTATTATTTTTTTTTTTTAATCTCCGGGTGATTCCATTATGCAGCAAAGTTTGAGAATCACTGACGCAAGGGAAGAGTTCAGTGGCCAGCAGTGCAGGCATTGCAAGACAAGATGCCAGTTTAACTACTTGGGTGGGTGGGGGTAAAGACACTGAAACTGGGGTGCCACTGAAGAACGCCCCAGGGCGTGGGACTGTCATGTCAGCTTGGCTGGCAGTGACACCTGCCGCATCGCTTTTTTGCCCACTCTGCCTAGGGTCTGGTTCTTAGTGGAAAGTTCAAAGTTCATTGTCAGTGCCTGGTGGCTGGCTGCGCGGTTGTTAAGGGAACTGGGTAGAAACTCATTCCGGTGATGGCTCGCGTGTAGCAGGCAGTGGGGAAACCCGGCAGAAACTAACTCAGAGCCGTCTGGTGAGTCAGCAGCGGGCTGCACTCCAAGGCGGAGCCCCGGGAGTAGGAAGTAATTACAAGGAGCAGCTCCCTGACACGCACAGACGCCACTCCTTTGAAAACACATTTGAATATCTGATCAGGATGTTTGCTTGTAGGAGCCGCTCCCTCTTCCAGGCTCCATTCTATCTGCCTCAAATAATGCTCTCCCCTGTTAGAAGGGAAACACAAAGCCAACTAGTAATAGGCATCTTGTCATTTCCTTGGTGTTGGAGCATACATATTTTTTTTTTAAAAATTATTGGAGAAGTGTGAACTCAGTTTGGGTTATTTCAAGTATGGGAAGTGGAGAAGATCAATATGCAATACATTAATTTTTGATACAAACAAGTCACATACTGTTTAATTACACATTCAAGAGTGAATTAAAAGATCTGTTTAAATAGAAGTGATTATAACATTTTTAAAAATTTGGTTTTGTTTTTGACAGAGAGAGAGAGATACAGAGACAGAGAGAGAACTGAGCTGGGGCACTCCCCAGTTCAGCACATGGGTCCGTAAGCACCTGGGCTGGGATTCGATCCTGGGTCCCTGGTCCTGCAAAGTGAGCGCTTGCTTAACCCACTGAGCCATCCCGGCTTCCCCTGTTATAACATTTTATATGAGATTTTATTGTTTGCTGTTAATTGAAGGTTTCTTGCTTTAAAAAAAAAAAAGTAATCTCCAAGGGATGAGCCTAAATAAGATGACTTGTTTAAAATGTACACAGTTTATTAAATAAACTTAATTTTCCTATTTTTATTGCAACATTACTTTTAGCTATCTTCATTCTTCATAATACCATGAATCTGTCTACCATTGCCTAAATGTTTTCTTACCCATTTTCAGTTTTTTTAAGGAGGAGCAGTACTTGGCACATAGCAAACTTCCAATATTGTCAGCTATTGAACTTTAACCTCTTGAGGCACTTATCTACCTTGCTTGGTATTCTCTTATCTCTTAGGGGCCTGTGTGTCTGTGGCCTCCATAGCACGGAGCACAAGGCATTTCATGTTCTTGATGTTGCTTGTTTGTACTATGTAAACATTATCAAAAGATGGAGTGAACATTTGTAAGCAAAGCAGCCCAAGTACCTTCAGTTTTATTTTCCAAGGCAAATATTCTGAATGTAGGAGCCAAAGTGCTGTTACAATTCTTAAGGGCTATAAAATGGGAGCTCATTTGTTCACTTGCATGTTGACACAAAACAATTTAGCATTGTACACATAACTAACAATTGTTATAATAATTAACCACATTCTCCATGGGTCAAAGATTCATGTCAAAAAAGTTCACTGTTTACCCATTTTTATGGCGGAAAAAAAAAACTCATATTCAACTATGTGGATGCCTAAACGTATTCATTAAGCTAGGAGAGTTCTTTAGGAGTAGGGCCAGGGAAGCCGGGATGGCTCAGTAGGTTAAGTGCTCAGTTTGCAGCCCCAGGGACCGATTGAAACCCAGTCCCGGCCCATGTGGACCCATATGCTGAACTGGGGCGTGCCCTCAGTTCAGTTCTCACTGAAGTGAGACCCCGGCCCAGTTCCTGCCCTGTGCAGCCCCGC
>PVKE010045929.1:0-12437 GCA_004027555.1 Craseonycteris thonglongyai | reverse complement strand
AGAGTATTCCTTTTATGATTTCATTTGGCACATGTTTCTTCTCCATTGCATTATCTTTTCTATTTACCATTTTAAGAATGCAGCCACAGTCAGAGTACAAACCCAGAGCAAAACATCTTGGGAACTTGATTATGTGCTGAGAAACTCCATCCTAAATACTTTTGAGAATAAGAGTAAATGTTTAAAATATAACTGTTGATCAGTAAGCATTAATATAAACAGGGTTGCCAGGAATTGGGAAATGTCGGAGAGATTCACAAGGTGAGCCTTCCGTGGGATGTGTGCTGGGAGAGGTGCTGGTTGAGAGTTAGGGACCCAGATACGGTACCTGTTTGACACTTGGCTACCATTGGACCCGCATTCAACAGTCCCTGGGGAACCACCTTATTTAAATTTTTCATGAGTCCCTCCTGTCCAGGCGTAACCTGGGGACATGGAGATGCCACAGACAAGAGCAAATGGAATGAAACAGAGACAGGAAGCCAGCATGGAACTGAGCTACTTCTGACGCTTTCTGTATCCTAAGAATCAGAACAACTTAATGGACTTTTCTCCTAGAAACCCATACCTCCAGACTCTTCCACATGTGCGGCAGAACCTCCATGACCCAGAACATTACAAGCCATACTGAGGGATGAGAACAGGACTCCAGGGATTCCTGATCCACATACCCCTTTAATGGAATACCCTCTTAGGTGTGCTCATCATACTCACCTCCGCACTCCCTGTGAGGCCAGTTGTGTTACCACACATTGTGCGTTAGGACAGCTGTCTTCAGTGGCTCTGTGTTTCTCCTCAAAGGGGCACATTGCACCAGTCATAAATCTTTCCATCATTTGGAGTGGTGCTCTGCCACAACTTACTTCTCCTGCATGTCTTTTGGGAGACTTCCAATTCTCACTTTGTGTAAACAACGAAACTGCTGGATGGGTCTCCCGGCATATTTTTCACTTGGAGCACAACCAAGAAGTGACTAAAAGTTTTTCCAGAATTGCCAGTGACCCCCACATGTAATGATCGATTACACACCCATAATTACATTTACCTACTTAAGCTATGATTTAGTTTCTAATGTATTAATATCAAACATCTGTGAAGTATTTCTTTTTTTAATTTGCAAAAATATCTTTTTAAACATGATCACACCTAATTTTGAAAACAAGCATGACTGGGCAGGTGGGAGGCCCCTGCGGCTGGTGGAGGTAAAGGCAGTGCTGGAGCCCGCCGTGCAGCCCTCACTCCTGCCCCCAGCCGGCCTCATGCCCTCTGTCCTCCCGCTGTGAGGCTACGCTAAGGGTCCCTGCAGGAAAGTTCTGCCCAAGACAGCCTGATCGGTTCACTGATGTTTTCTTGGGTCTTCTTACAAATTAATCAAAACCTGGATGGACATTAGAAATTTAATAATAGTTTACGAGCAAATCTCAGCATGTCTCCGAAGCAATAGAGAATCAGATTCTGAAAGCAAATAAGACACTGCTTGATTCTTCTTCCTTTGGCTCCACTGGCGGGGTGTGAGGAAATTGGGTGTGTCGGGTGAGGGGAGAAGAGCCTCCAGAACATACCATTATGATTATCTAACAATAACATTCTCACTGGCAATGTCAACTGGAAAGATTAAAAGCGTGAGGTTTCTTTTACTCTACATGGCAACAAGCTTCCAAAGTTAAAAAAAAAAAAAGTAAAAATATAAACTGCTTCACTGGGTCTCAGTGATGCTGGTTACTTGGAAGTTTTCTTTAAGCCTTCACATTATAAACTGAAGAATGTGACTGAAATGGAGGTTTTGGGATCTTGGTTCCACTAAATCGCTTTTCAATTTTCTAGAAATGAAGATTTAACAAATATAGCTAAATGTAAGTAACTTAAGTTTCGTTAACTTGCCCTTAAAATAACCATATAGAAAATTAATCATACACTAAAAAGGCCTCCATAGCCACATCACAACCCTAACCATTACCTCTGGTCATAGTCCAGAGTCATTCACAATCCAAATGAATGTCGCAGTTACAGACCTGAAAATTACACCCCATCAGCAGGAAGCAACTCCACGGCAAATGCATTAAAAAATGAGTGCCAATTATTTAATGCCCAATTCTCTATGCATTATCTTATTAACTTTTATTTTCTGAGAAGTAATTTCTTTTTCAAATAGAAAATCTAGCAGCAGTATTAAGACCAGCACTGTTACTTTTCACTTGCATAGTTGTTGCTATTCAACTACATAATGCCTGAGAAAAGATTTCTATATAAAGAAATACATGGTGACCTCAGATATGCTTGTAAGATTTCCTAGCAGACACAACATGGGAATGAATGATAGCAGAGGATTGGGCAAAACCCGTTATCAGCAGATAAGGGAGTGTGGCCCCTGTGGAACTCTGAACACATAGGCTCCATCTTCTCTGCGTGCGCGCGCGCGCGCACACACACACACACACACACACACACACACACACACACACACACACACACACACACACACACACACACGCATGCACATACCCGTCCCACCATCATTTTGCCTCCATATCCTCTAGGTTGCTGTTTCATCCCATCCTCTCTATCTCAGGTCCCACATAAGATCCTCTAATTAAACCTTGAAGGCTATCAAATGGAAGTAGTATTTCCCTTCACATATTCTGCGAGATGGACCTGCTAAGGTTGTGCATGTGGGAGAGTTACCATGTGGAAATTTGCCCTGCAAAAAAACAAACAAACTAACAAAAAAAAACCCAGTTTGGTTCAGAGTTGTCTCCCAACTGTAGACGGGACCTCAGGCACACAGCACTAGGTTCTAAGTCTGGGAATGTAATCTCTTGTGCTTCAGTTTCACCATAAGTAAAAAATAAATGTAATTCCCTCCCACCACCAGTCTTTTGCACAGAATAACATGGGAAACAATGGTTTATACATCTAAAGACTCAGCACTTGTGTATGATCAGGCACTCACTTTGAATGTCCTTGTCTAAACATCTTTACTACTCTAAGCTAAAACCTCCACTCATGCCCTAGGCCTCAGGGGAGCTTCTGAAATCCACTCTTTGCCTAGAATCCTGCATCATCTGGAAAGTTTAAATATTCTTGGTTGCAGATGGGTATTTTTAGCACTTTTAGACAAGATTATACTGTTTTTCATGTAACTCATTTCTCATAATATTAGCACTTGTGTTTTAAGAGCATGTAGCAGGGAGCTATTGTTAGAGAAGACAGGATCAGAATAAAGTGGCTGAGTGATAAGGTATATTGCTCATTCTCTTCTTTTGCTGAAAATATCTTCTAGGTGTCTACTTTCCAATTAGCAGCTCCAAAATACTCGTTGTTCTACAGACTGTAGACATATAAGAATCACCAAAAATGAACTAAATATTTGACCCTCTGTCCCATTCTCTAAGAGTGATGAGAAACTGGCTCATTTGTGAGTTTCCACAAAATCCTACCAATCTGTCAGACACAAAAGTCAAACTTGAGTCAGTAAAAAATGAGGGTTTGTTGGGGAAGCCGGGATGGCTCAGTGGGTTAAGTACTCACTATGCAGTGCCGGGGACTGAGGATCAAATCCTGGCCCCAGCCCGTGTGGACCCATATGCTGAGCTGGGGAGTTTCCCCAGTTCAGTTCTCTCTCTGTCTCTGTATCTCTCTCAAAAAAATAAAATAAAATAAAGTTTAAAAAATAAATAAATAAGGGTTTGAAATATCTGTCTTGTTTCCCCTACTTCTTCCTGCTGTCTATTTCTTAGCTGTTTTATTACTTTTAATTCTTACACACTGCAAAGAAAGGGGAATGGCATTTGAAAGAAGTTTGGGGGAAAGGTGTGGGTCAAACAGAAGGTAAAATAAAGACTCAGAATTATCCAGTGTGTGTATGTGTATTGTGTGTACACACAATACACTCACTGGATGGACATGTATACAATTATGGGGTGGGGTAGGGTAGAGAGAATATGAATGAGAATTGGCTTGCAGGTCATTTAAAAAGCATTCAGATACTAGTATAAGCCCCAGGAGAATAATTCAGTAGACAGAAATGCCCTTTTAACCAAACAGTTCCAACATAGGCGAGAATTTCCTCCTTTCACCAAAGCCAAATACTTTACTGTGCTTTAAAAAACTAATTAAAACAATACTGTGGTATTCAAGCATGCGTGAGTTATGACTTCATAAGCAGACACTGAATCTATGGTGAAGTTATGCAGGAGCTGTGTAGAACTGTGCCTTGTTTCATTAATATTCACATATCCACTTGGTAAGAACTGTAGCTTGGAATTATGATTTCCATTACAAAGCCCCTGAAATGCCAGGAATGAGTCATGGCATTGTGCCTGGGTACTGCGTTGATTTTCTCCAAACCAGGCGTACGTACTGACAACTTCCAGGAGAAAAGCTGAATGAGTCAGTTTCAGGAATAAACCACATTAGAATACTATGCGCGTGGAGGAGGCAGGGTAATAGGAACTGGAGGGTGTTTTTTTCTTGTTGTTGTTATTTTTATTGTTTTGTCCTCTTTAGACATTCACTAAAATTTATTTCTCTGAAGATGGCAAAAAGCATAGATCCATCCAATTTTAAGGATTCTAACACCATGGACAAATATGTCACCCAAGTCCTACATAGTGTGGTAAAACTGCTAGGATCAGTGGTAGCTTTTCAAGGATGGTTCTTCAACACAGGGCTCAGCCTTTGGGCCACTTGCAAACACCTTCCCTTATACTGACTTCTGTCTTCAGGTGTCTTCTATTCACTGGCTTTCACAGAGAAATGGGAAGCTACCACTAGATAACACATTACATAACAAACTGAGGTAAATGTGTGGCCAGAATTCAGGCAGAGAAGGGCAGTATTTCAGTAGGCACACCAAACAGGACTGAACAAACAGATCTCTGGCTCCAGTGGGAAGCAAAGTGCACAGCTCAGGGCTCAGCACTGTGAGGACCTCTTCTTCATTCTAGCAAGTTCTCTGTTGCCATCGTAGGTATGGAAATTGGGCGTCCAAATCGCTTTCGCCCTCTTTCGTGAGAATTGCTTCCTATGTTTAAGTCATGGTGGCTTAGAACATTGTCATCCCAGCCATCTATTAAAATTTTTTTTTAAAATCTGAGCCTATTTGGGGAAGCCTGGCAAGGTGGAAATACTAAAGGTACTAAAACACATCAACGGCTAACATCTTTTCAGATCTTCTGTTCTTATTTGAAGTCTGAAGCCTGAACCATAAAATGATTTGAAAACTGAGAATCATGATAAATGGAGAAATCAGACTATGCCAAAAGCACTTGCAAAGCCAAAACATGAAGCTAATTATGAGGGTGCTTCCGAGGAGCCAGCATATCTCTTTTCTGATATGGACCTGCTGTGGTAGTCAGTGACCCCTGTGCCCGGGGTTATATGCAGTTGCTCTACGTCTTTCCCAGGATTGAGCCCCAGGCTTACTTTTTCTTTTCTTGGATTTGGCCTCCAATATTTAGGCACAAGTCGCACACACAGGTGAACAGACTAACTGAGCTCATTTCAGGGAGCCCTGCCATGGAAGGGTCTTTTTCAGCCCTCTGGATTGAGAATTAGGCTTGTGCCTGTGCAAGACACTTACTAAAGAACTTAATTTTCTTAAAAAAAAAAAAAAAATTCTTAATTTTTTAATTACAGTTGACATTCAATATTATATTAGGATAGTTTCAGGTGTACATCACAGTGGTTAGAAAAACTGAATTTTTTCAAACTTGCAAGCCAGGCATTTCTACCATGAGATCTTCCTAAGGCTACTCACCCATTCACCAGGGCCTTGATGTCCCCTTAGTAGGCTGACCAGACATCCCGATGTTTGAAACGGGATAGAAAACAATGGTGCTGTCCTGTTTCAAAGAGGACGTATGATCAGCCTAGTCTCACTGGGCTAAGCTCAAGGTGTCAGTAGGCTGACTATGTCTATGTTGTTTTCTGTCCCATTTAAAACTACGTCTGGTCAGCCTACTCCAGAGAGCATTAAAACAGGCCCATTAAGGTGACCTCATTTATTTTGTAGGATGACTGCAGCCTCACTTTCATCAATGCAGTGCGCGTACACTGTGTTGGGAACCAGACTGATAAATATCCCTATCAGACAAAACTTGCTAAAATAATCTGATACAATTCCATTGAATTGCTACCAGAAGCAATCATTTTGATTAAACCACAGAGTTCCTAAACTTTACATTTAGTAACAAACTAAAGACTTTGAAGTTCTCCACTGTTGAAACATGGATTCTCATGTACTAAACACTATTGCTTAGTCAGACCTCATGCGTGGCTAAGAAGTAAATTTAAAATTCAGCCCTCAAGCAAAAAATTCATAAAGACTCTGAAGCTTCCTGACTATAAACTGAGCTGCTGTCCATAATAGGGCATTCTCTGCCTTCTTTTAAAATCTCTCTCCATCCCACTGATTTGAGCATCATTTGGGGCATGGGTATATCAATGTGAGGGAATACGCTGCATTGTCACAATGACAAGAGTGTCAATGGATTCCCTTCTCATGTTTTTGACATTTAAAGACATCTGCAGAAAGTCACACTCCATCTGTGTCCTGCTGGCAGAGACTAAACACCTGTATGGTAGAAAGCAAGCCAGGGTCCATTCAGTGTCAGGATGGACCTTTGGAGAACAGAATCAATTACCCACTGCACTGTCTTTCGTCTTTCAAACTCTTGGCCATGCTAAAGAGGTCAAGTTTTAAATAAGCTGCTGTTGCCTTCTTACTTCAGACAACTTCAGCCAGAAATTTATATTCAAAAAGCAACTTAAGGGTGCAGCAAAACTCCTGCCCTTCTGTCCCTAAAACTGGAATAGCTCTACTTGGCGGCATCCTTACTGCCACTGAACATATTTCAGTCTTAAATGAGACAAACCTCTGACCAGGTTTCTCACCCACTCTGCAGGGACACAGGCCTCCTTTGCATAACCTCTTTTTTCCCCATCAAAAAGAATGAGAATGCCATGTTTTCATGTTTTTGTATTTCGTGTTTGATGCAAGTGGGAGACTAAAATGAATTTTCTTCATTCCCTGTCCCCTTTAATTGTGTGTGCCCCAAGCATGGCTTTTTAAGACTCAGAAAGCAGGCTACATGCTCAGATACAGCCATCAGAGGATTTGGAAAGCTGGGAAGAGTGGTCCCCAGAGTTAAAGTCTGAAAAGGAAACCAATCAAGATCAGTGGGCTGAGGTTTGAAGTTTAAGACTAATGGCCAGGTCTGTTTACACAGACAGAAGACAGTTATTTAAGGATGAAATCTGATCTACCTGTAGCTCAGCCAAAATGATGGTCACAGAGAAGTGTGATGCTATTTCTTCAGAGACTCAGCTGCCGAAGGGCCCTCCTGAGGGCTTCAGAGTCTGCCCCCTCCCCCCACCCACCAGGGCTCAGGGTCCCTGTATAGAGCTTCCCCCCAGTGATGACTGGGTATCCTCAAAGCAAGTGGGACTCAATGGACTTCCAAAATGTTCCTTCTAAGCAGGGTGAGAGGGAAAAAGAAACAAGTACACACTTCAAGTGCTAAAAGCAGCAGGCAGCCTGCTTTGCTGACAACAGTCACAAAACCCATGGTGGAGAACAAGGCAGCCATTATTTCTTCACTGATCCCAAGAGAGCTTCTGTTGCCTGTATTGTTTTCTAACTTTGGAAGCACCAAATAAGGATGAGTTTTGATGCAAGGTAGAAGCCATGACAGTTTATATGACCTCACTCTTTCTTACATAATCTATTAAACAGGCCGTTTAGACCGAATTTTGAAAAAGCCAAATTCTGCCTCTGGACACACATCTGCCACTGCCACGGAACTTGGCTGTCAGATAGGTGGGGGCAAACTTCACTCTTCAGCAAGGAGGTGATGGATAAGGAACAGTTTCCAAGACCAGAATATAATGCTCTGATAAAAAGCCACTGGAGTAGTATGGGGGGAAAAAAGTGCCTTTGAACCTCAAATCAGCAAATACTTTCCATCATTTACAAACGCTTGTCTACTTTCCTGGCTGGCAAGGTAACCTTTGAGAAAGGGCCCTAGGCACCTCTCTGGAGATCGTTCAAGATCCCTTCAGGTGAGCTCTGTGCAGGTGAAATGCAGCCAGGCCAGAAGATCCCTCTCCTGGTGGTTAACACAGTGATATTTCACTCTTAGTCCTTCCATGGGAAGATGCATAGCAGGTTTCAGAGTAACAAATTACATTATGGTTGTACTTTATCATTTCATTGTTCCCATGTTCCAGACAGACATTTCATGGTAATTGGTCTTGATTTGGTGCATACACAGATTTATTATGTACTACCCTGTACCAAAGAGAATTTTCAACGACTAACATAAGCCCCATAATACTTATAAAACAATATAATCTTCTCACAATAACATGGATGATTTTTTTAAAATCAAAGGTAGCCTTTATACAGCTAAAGTTGAAAGCAAATCAAACCAAAGGCATTCCAACCCTCCAATTTTTCATTTAAAAACAACCTCAAGATCACAGGGGCCCTGTGCACTGTGTGCTGTCCTTTCTGAAGTTCTTCTGAATCCAGTTACAAGTGTGTGTGTGTTGGGGGTGGGGGTGGGGAAGCAGGGGATGGGCAGACAGCGACAGGGTCCTCATCCTGAGAAAGCACGGTGTCTACAGATGACGGAAAACAAAGTCTCCTGTGATGGGTTTTAACCACCCGCTCCTCCCCACCTTCTAATGCAGAGAGTAAAGATGACTGACGGCACACATCCAGAGGCTCAAAAGAAACCAAAAAGAAGAAGAAGAAAACAGCTGACTGTACCCTAAATAAAAAATCTGTAATCTGAAAAGGACACCGTAGATGGGGGTAAGGGTGTGATGTTTCCTACCCACTCCCCAAGCCTCTGAGCCCTCCTCCTGGGGCCACTGCCCCAGTTTAACTTCCCACTAGGGCTCTGCTGCACATCTTCCTATGCATTGAGCCCTGGTAATCCAAGCTTCGACCTCATGCCTGCTAGTTCATTTCCATGTTCCCTGGAACTGAGATGTAGTGACCACCCTGAGACGGGTTCGGATTCTGGCTTCATATCCATTGAATGAGGAATTCTAGAAGACTGAGTTCATTTCACATTTCAATATAATCCAAGATTCCTATCCTGACGTTCTAGATAGGCTGACCAGATGTCCTGTTTTAAACGGGACAGAAAGCAATGGTACTGTCCTGTTTCAAATGGTACATACAGGCTAAAATCAAGGTATCAGTAGGCTGACCATACTTACTGGTTCAAATGGGACAGTACCGTTGTTTTCTGTCCTGTTTAAAATGGTACGTCTGGTCAGCCTAATTCTAGACCCTCCACATTCGTGTTTCAAGCTGCCTGGCCCCTCTCACCTTCCTCAACCCAGTGCCTCCTGCAGACTCCGCCTTGGCTCTCACTCCCCTCCACCTGGAAGAACATTGCTCACTTTCACTTGAAGGGTAAATCCATATCAGTCCTTCAGCAAATTCATTTACCAAACACTAACAAGCACTTATTCGGTGCCAGATGCTGTTCTAAGCACTTTACATACCTCACTTAATCTTTTCAACAGCCTGAGAGGTCGGTACTAATATTATCTTCCTTTAAAGATGAGGAAGCAGAGACACAGAGGTGGGACCTCGCCTGTTCAAGGAGCCACACGAAGAAGTGGCAGGGCCAAGGCGCGCACGTGGGGGTCCAACTCCAGAACCTGTGTCCTGAGTGACGATGCTAGGCTGCCTGTTCCACAACACCCGCATGTTCCCATTCCAGCTACAATGCCTTCTAAAGTCCGTAGCCTTTTAGTGCTGTCTCTTTGGCCCTACCACTTGCTATCTACCTTTCAAGATATTGATGGGCATTTCCTCTTTGCTGGTAGAGGTCAGCTCCCTGAGGACAGAATCCATGCCTGATTCAACTTTGGCCTCTAGGGCTCACTGCTGAGCCCTGCATACAACAGTGGGTGTGTGTCAATGCCTATGGGTGGAAGGAAGCAAACCAAAAAGGAAGAAGGAACCCACTCAGGTCAGGGGGGCTTTTGCTAGGGTGGAGGAAACACCTCATTCTTTGTTTTCATCCCTATGTGATTGCGATATTTATATTGGCTTTTACTGTTTCAGGAGCAATTTTAGCTGCTATAGTAAGAAAGTCAGGTAGTCTCAAAGATTAAAGCTGTGTCCTATGTGCATGGCAGACAACAGCAGTCAAGTTTCCATTTATTCTTCTCATATCCAAGAGCTACAGTGACGGCAACAGCAGTAACAATGAAAACTACTATCAAAGTTATTGCACACCAGTGCTAGGCACTTTATATCCAGTGTTTGCCATCTTTTCAATAGCCCTGCAAGCCAGGCCTTATCACCTATATTTTATAGATGGGAACTGAGATTCAGAAAGGCTAATTCATTTGGCCAAGGTCGCAAGCTGGCAAAACAGCACAGAGACAAGCCGGTTCTGCTTTGCTCTGGATCAGTCTGGGCTCCATGCCCTACACAGCCGTGCCTACAGTCCCTTAGAGCTAAGAAAGCCAGCCACCTGGCCCTTCCATTCTCTACTTCTGGACTCTCTTATGGTTTAGTCTTTTAGGTGAAAAGGTACCCTCACACACACACAGTTCCTCCAAGTAACCAGAGGAAGAGTAACCTACTTTCACTTCGCTCAGAATCCTTAATTACTAGAAACAGGCTGGCGGCACAAAAATGTACCATGAGATCTGCCAGAGCGTGGTGCAAAGGGGCGTGGGGGGCATGGGGGAGGCTGGACAGATTTGCTTAGACTCAAGGAGGCAGAGACAGAACTAAATGTTCTGTTTATTAGAAAGAATAAATCACTCTTCATGAACCTATAAAGTTGTCTTTGTTGGGCCACAACACTCACTCACTGCGATCACATCACCACAAAGATATTTTAGTGGTCTGGGAGGAAACAACGTTTTTTCTTTGCACAGGAAAAGCTCTGCTTTTCACCCCACAGGGGTGGGGTGCAGAGGGAATCCCTCAAAACACAGCACACACTTAAATATGAGTCAGCTCTGAGTCACTGAATCTGGAATATTGTATTCTACTTCCTCTAGGATTCTTGGTGCAAGTGTTCTTTAGATGCTGACAAACATCATCTTTCCCTGTTCCTAGATGAGAGACCACTTCCTCTAACATGCTCTAAAGCTCACAATACACTTCAGATAGAGTGCCCTGTATCAAAGAGAAAGGTGATGCCATCCTATGCAAAAATGCCAGTAGCTACCAGGAGCCCAGTTAAAAACCAACCACATTAAGAGTGAACTAACTAAGGGAGTTGTGCCTCTAAAGAGAAATACCCCATGAAATACTGTTTACCACCTTGTTTGGGCCAAATTTGACATATGGGCTACTCATTTCTAGTCATGGTGATTACAATTGTGTTCATGGCTTTTTCCTTTAAGTGATCATTCCATGGAATGCACGTGTTCTGTGTGTATGTGTGTTGGGTGTGTGGGGGTGGGGGTGGGGGAGGGGGTGCTTCTGAAGAGAATGCAGTAACCTTCCCCTCTGTAAGGGACTCCAAGTTGGGGCATGTGCACTATTGAACCGTCCTTTGGCTAAGTCCCCTATAATAAATAGAACATAAGGAAGAAAACATGGGCATAGCATTCAGGGAGTTTTACAGTAATGTTTCTAAGGAGAAGCCAGGCAGTGTCCACAAACTCAGCGGCCTGGCCACTGCGCCAGCTTATTAGTTTAATTTCTCAAGTGAAATGAAAAGACAAAACATGGCACCCTAATCTAAGTTTCCTCTGCGGTGTTGTCTTAGCCACTGACTTGAAGTTCATTCTTCTTTCTGTATCTTTCCCTGTCTTTTGGCCCTTCCTGACCCTGTGGTATAACATGGTAGAAGAAGAGCTCAGATTTGAGAGTCAGACTCCCTGGGTTCAGTTCCTACTCTCACTTACCAGCTCTGTGACCTTGAGCAAGTTACTTAACCTCTCTTGCCTCAGTCTCCTCACCTGTAAAATGGGGCTGATGGATAACAGTACCTATCCCACAGGGATGTTATAGCAAGGGGATTTCATTGAAACAGAAGTGCCATGTAAATGTTAGCTCTTATTACAATTAATACTACTTATTCCTATCTCCTTTCCTTTGCTTTCTTTCAACAAATATTTATTGAATATCAACTAAATACAAGACTCTACAATGGATGCTACATGAACTTCAAATATGTACAGAATACAACCCTTGCCATCAAAAAAATAAATAAAAGGCAGAAGGTAAAAAGCCCTAGTAAATGTGCACAAATATCAAATCATCACATTGGACTGTACTGAAACTAATATAATGACATATCAACTATACCTCAATTTAAAAAAAAAGATTTTTGAGGAGGAAATAATATTAGAATGGTGGTGTGGGGGTGGGGGTAGGGGGGTACACGTGGTGGTGGCCTGCAGGAGGGACCCAGGTGGGGAGAGAACAGTTGGAAGACAACTGC
>PVKE010045928.1:0-12437 GCA_004027555.1 Craseonycteris thonglongyai | reverse complement strand
TTTGTAACTTTCAGTTTTATATTCCACCTATAAGTGAGGTCATATTTTTCCGGATTCTTTCATTCTGACTTATTTCGCTTAATAAGATGGTCTCTAGGTCCATCCATGTTGCCAGAAATGACTGTATTTCATCATTTCTTATCGCTGAGTAGTATTCCATTGTGTAAATGTACCACATCTTCTTTATCCAATCATCTATCGAAGGGCATTTTGGTTGTTTCCATGTTCTGGCCACGGTGAACAGTGCTGCGATGAACATGAAGGTACAAACATCTTTAAAGATTAAGTTTTTCAGGTTTTTTGGGTAGATGCCCAGTAGAGGGATGGCTGGGTCATATGGTAATTCCATTTGTAATTTTTTAGAGAATCTCCATACAGCCTTCCATAGTGGTTGTACCAGTTTACATTCCCACCGGCAGTGTATGAGGGTTCCTTTTTGTCCACAGCCTCTCCAGCACTTGTTATCACTTGTCTTGTTGATTATAGCCATTCTAACAGGTGTAAGATGGTATCTCATTGTGGTTTTTATTTGCATCTCCCTAATTGCTAGTGAAGTGGAGCATTTTTTCATATATCTGTTGGCCATATGTATGTCTTCACGAGAGAAGTGTCTGTTAAGGTCATCTGCCCAATTTTAAATGGGATTGCTTGTTTTTTTCTTGTTGAGTTGTACAAGTTCTTTGTACTATATTTTTGATAATAGCCCCTTATCAGAGGCATTCTTTGCAAATATTTTCTCCTAGTTGGTTGGTTGCTTCTTTGCTTTTTTGATGGTTTCCTTTGCAGCGCAGAAGCTTTTTTGCTTGATAAGGTACCATTCGTTTATTTGTGCTTTTACTTCCCTTGTCATTGAGGTCAGATTCATAAAGTCCTCCCTGAATCCCAGGTCTATAAGTTTAGTGCCAATGTTTTCTTCTATGCAATTTATTGTTTCCTTTCTTATTTAGAAGTCTTTAATCCATTTTGAGTTAATTTTGGTATATGGTGAGAGATCACAGTTCACCTTCAGCCTTTTGCATGTGGTTTTCCAATTTTCCCAGAACCATTTAGTGAAGAGGCTTTCTTTTCCCCACTGTATATTTTTTGCTTCTTTATCAAAAATAATCTGTCCATAAATTTGTGGGTTTACTTCTGGGTTTTCAATCTGTTCCATTGGTCCATGGGTCTGTTTTTCTGCCAGTACCAAGCTGTTTTGATTACTGAGGCTTTGTAGTACAGATGAAAGTCAGGCAGTGAGATGTCCCCAGCTTTATCCTTTTTTCTTAGGAGAGCTTTTGCAATTCATGGTCTTTTGTGGTTCCATACAAATTTGATGATTTTTTAAATCTATTTCTTGAAAGAATGACTGTGGGATTTTGATGGGAATGGCATTGAATCTGTATATTGCTTTGGGGAGTATGGCCATTTTAACTATGTTGATTCTTCCAATTCATGAACATGGAATGTCTTTCCATTTCTTTGTGTCCTCTTTAATTTCTTTTAAGAGTGTCTTATAGTTGTCAGTGTATATAAGTCCTTCACATTCTTTGTTAGATTTATTCCTAGGTATTTTATTTTTTTGTTTGCAATGGCAAAGGGAATGGATCTTCTCATCTCTCTCTTAAGTTTCATTGTTGGCATACCAAAATGCTGTTGATTTGGGGACATTGAATTTGTAGCCTGTGACTTTACTATATTTGTCTATAATTTGTAATATATTTCTGATAGAGTCTTTAGAGTTTTCTATATGCAGGATCATGTCATCTGCAAAGAGTGACAATTTAACTTCTTCTCTCCCGATTCGAATACCTTTTATTCCTTTCTCTTGTCTGATTGCTCTGGCTAGAACTTCCAGAACTATGTTGAATAGCAGTGGTGACAGGGGCCATCCCAGTCTTGTTCCTGATTTAGGAAAATAGGCTTCAGCTTTTCCCCATTCAGTATAATATTTGCTGAGGGTTTGTCATATATGGCCTTTATTATGTTGAGGTACTTTCCTTCAATTCCCATTTTATTCAGTGTTTTTATCATAAATGGATGTTGTGTCTTGTAAAATGCTTTTTCTGCATCAATTGAGATAATCATGTGGTTTTTATCTTTTGTTTGGTTTATGTGCTGGATTACATTGATTGATTTGCATATGTTGAACCATCCTTGTGCCCCTGGGATGAATCCCACTTGGTCATGGTGAATAATCTTTTTAATTTGTTGTTGAATTCTGTTAGCTAAAATTTTATTTAAGATTTTTGCATCAGTGTTCATCAGTGAGATTGGCCTATAGTTTTCCTTTTTGTTATTGTCTTTCCCAGGTTTTGGTATTAGGGTGATATTAGCTTCATAGAAAGAGTTGGGTAGTACTGCCTCCTCTTGAATTTTCTAGAATAGTTTGAGGAGGATGGGCATTAGTTCTTCTTTGAATGACTGGTAGAATTCATTGGTAAAGCCATCTGGTCCAGGCATTTTGCCTTTGGGCAATTTTTTGATAATTGTTTCAAGTTCTGTACTGTTGATTGGTCTATTTAGGTTATCCAAATCTTGGTTCAGTTTAGGTAAATTATATGTTTCTAGAAATTTGTCCATTTCCTCTAGGTCAGGGGTGGCGAACCTTTTGGCGATTGAGTGCCAAAGTTTATGAAATAAAGTGTATACTCACTCGACTTGCGTGCCAACCCATTGAGTGAGATGGAGGTATCAATTATTTTTATGTAGATAAGAGCATAAACAATAATTTTTAAAATGGTTTTCACAGCTCCGCGTGCCGAAATAATTGCTCCACGTGCCACTTTGGGCACGCATGCCACAGGTTCACCACCCCCGCTATAGGTTGTCAAATTTGTTGGCATAGACTGCGGGGGCGGCGAACCTATGCCATGCGTGCTCAAAGTGGCACGCGAAGCAATTATTTCGGCACACGGAATTATTTTTTTTGTTATAAAAACATTCTATGCCTCTTATAGAGATAAAAATAATTGATACCTTTATCTCACTCGATTGGTTGGCACACGAGTCGAGCGAGTATACTCTTATTTTATAAACTTTGGCACTCAATCGCCAAAAGGTTCGCCACCCCTGGCATAGAGTCTTTCATAATAATCTTTTATGATTGCTTGTATTTCTGCAGCATCACTTGTAATCTCTCCCCTACAGTCCTGTATTCTGGAAATATGAGATTTTTCTCTTTGTCCTTTAGTGAGCCTAGCCAGTGGTTTGTCAATTTTATTGAGTTTTTCAAAGAACCAGCTCTTTGTGGCGTTAATTTTATCTATTGTTTTTTTATTCTGAATTTCATTAAGTTCTACTTTCATTTTTATTAATTCTTTTCTTCTGCTGGCTTTGGGGGACCTCTGTTCTTCTTTTTCTAGCTCTATAAGATGAGATGTGAGGGTGTTTACTTGTAGTTTTTCTTGTTTCTTGAGATAGACCTGTAATGATATAAATTTCCCTCTTAATACTGCTTTTGCTGTGTCCCAGAAATTCTGGTACATCATGTTTTCATTGTTATTCGTTTCTACAAATTTTTAAATCGCTTGTTTTATTTCCTTTTAGACCCAGTCACTTTTTAATAGCATGTTGTTCAGTCTCCACGTATATGTGGTTCTCTCTGTACTTGATCTTTTGCAATTGATCTCTAGTTTCAACGCTTTGTGGTCTGAGAATACACTTGGTATGATTTGGATGCCCTTAAATTTGGTGAGGTTGGATTTCAGTCCCAGGATATGGTCTATCCTTGAAAATGTTCCATGTGCACTAGAGTAAAATGTATAGCCCTTTGTTGTAGGATGGAATGACCTGTAAATGTGAAATATGTCCATTTCCTGCAATGTATCATTTAAAGCTGCAATCTCCTTATTTAGTTTCTGCAATCTCCTTATTTATTTTCTGCTTGGATGATCTGTCCAATGTTGTCAGGGGGGTGTTTAGATCCCCTACTATAATTGTATTTTTGTCAAATTCTTCTTTTAGATCTGTTAGTAGTTGCTTTATAAATTTTGATGCTTCCTGATTGGGAGCATATATATTGATGAGTGTGATGTTTTCTTGTTGTATTGTCCCTTTTATCAAGATGTAATGTTTATCTTTATGTCTTATTATTTTTTTTATCCTGATGTTTTTTCCATCAGAAATCAGTATGGCCACTCCAGCTTTTCTCTGACTGCCATTTTCCTGGAGTATTGTTTTCCATTCTTTTACTCTGAGTCTATGTTTGTCCCTGTGGCTGAGGTGTGTCTCTTGCAGGCAGCATATGGTTGGATTTTGTTTTTTAATCCAGTCTGCTACTCTGTGCCTCTTTATTGATGAATTTAGTCCATTTACATTCGGGGTGATGATTGATATATGAGGATATTCTGTATCCATTTTTTCTTTTCTTTTTATTTTTTTGTTGTCCCAACTTTTCTCCATTTATTTTGATTTCTGGATTCAGGTCGGATAGCCTCCTTTAGTATTTCTTGGAGTGCCGGTTTTGAGCTGGGGAATTCCCTCAGCTTCTGTATATCTGAAAAGGCCTTAATTTCTCCTTCATATCTAAAGGTTAATTTTGCTGGATAGTTCATTCTTGGCTGGAAACTTCTCTCTTTTAATATTTTGAATATTGGGGTCCACTCCCTCCTGGCTTGCAGAGTTTATTCTGGTAAGTCTGGTGACAGCCTGATAGTTTTTCCTTTGAAAGTTATATTTTGTTTCTCCCTGGCAGCCTTGAGGATTTTTTCTTTGTCATTGGTTTTTGTCATCTTTAGAACAATGTGCCTTGGAGAAGAGTTATTAGGGTCTAGGTAGTTAGGGCTTCTGCTTTCCTCTTGGATTTGAGGCTGTAATTCTTTCCACAGGTTAGGGAAATTTTCATCCACTATTTGTTTTAGTAGACTCTGAGAAGATTTCATCTCGCTTTCTTCTGGTACCCCTATTATTCTAATATTGTTCTTTCCGATGGAGTCAGAGAGTTCTTGTAGGGCTCTTTCATTTCTCTTGATTCTCCTTTCCCTTTCTTCTTCCCTCTGTGATATTCCCCTGTTTCTATCTTTAATTTCACTCATCCTTTCCTCTAGCTGGTCAGCCCTGTTTTCTATGCTGGTCAGTTCTTTTTTCAGCTCTCCCATGATGCCTTTCATTTCAAGAAGTTCTTTTTGGTTCTGCTCTAGCTTCTCAATTTTATTGGTAAAGTACTTATTTTGCTCAGAAAATTTCTTGTTGAGGTCATTTAACTGTGTCTGGGTACTTTACCAGCATTGAGTGAACTCTTTGAGTGTCTTGAGTATTGCAGCCCTGAATTCTTTGATTCCAAGTGTGCAAGGTCCTTTACTAAAGACTGCCCCAGATCTTCTGGAGGGGCTTTGGATTCTGAGGTGTGCATTGTGTTTGATGTGGGGTTTTTTTGCTTTAGGCATGAGTATGTTTTCCCTCTGGGGGTTTGCCTATCAGATGGGCTTTTTTTTTTATTTTTTCTTTTGGGCTTAGTTGTGGGAGAAGGAGATTTTGGGAGAGGGTTGGGGGAAGCAGACAGCTTCTGTGTCTTGGGGCACTGCAGGTTGCTGTCTTAGCTTTTAGATAGCAGGGTAATGAAGGTTTGGCCGAGGGTGGGGGTGTGTGAGTAGGAGCTATGGTGGTCTTGAGACATAATAGCAGATTCCTCTTTCAGCAAGGGGGCTTGTGGTTCAGTGCGGGCGGGGTGCAGGAGCTCTGGTCTTTTTCTCCTCCACCTGGCTGCCCCTCCTTGAATCGTATATGGAAGCCACGCCTGCAGGGCAGTGCTTGGATGGGCTGGGGCTTGGCAGAGGCCTGGTCCGCCAAGCAGTCATGCGAGCTGGCGTTGGTGCCGAGGCATCCCCGTGGGCAGCCTAATTGCGTGCGCGCGGGCTGCAGCGCCAAGGTGGTCTGGTGGGCGGGGCGCCCAAAGCCCGGTTGTGCACTCGTGAGCAGGCAGCAGTGCTGTGGCAGCCTGGTGGGTGGGGCACTGAATGCTGGTCTGGTGTGCAGGCCGCTGTGTCCTGTTGGCCCGGTTGTCAGGGCACTGAAAACCCTGTGCGCACAGGCCACAGCTCATCTGGCAGCCGCTCTATGCTCCCGGCTCTGTTGAGACTGCCAGATTCACTCTAAGCACGTCTGATGCAGCTATGTCCATTCAAGTCACAGCCCTCACTCCAAGAGCCCTGTCTTCAGAAGGTCCTCCCTCACAGTCAATCTTCTCCGTAAATTAGGTGTGCTGAGCTGTTGTGGGCTGGTGCCCTGCTCTCACCTCGCCTGCCAGGAAGTGCAGCCGCCCTGCTCCACGGTCCCTGTTCCACTTTAGGCTCCATGATCTGATTAGGGCACTGTGTGCTGTCCCTTGAGTTCGGATGTTAAATTGTCCACAGTCTTGTGGGGATTCCACGCTCCATAGGTCTCGGCTTCCAGGCTGCCCTCGATTCAGCTCCACTTTGACCATAGTCCCCCAACCCCCCTTTGTTTTTGCCATCCCCGGACCATGCTCCAAGTCTCTGTTCCGGAACTGCTGCTTCCCCTTCCCTCTCCCGCTCTCCCCTTTTTCCTCTAACCTTTGGATGTTGTTCTGTGTTGTATGGTTCTCTTAGTTGAAGTTGCTTCTCAGGGTTTCCACCATGGATTCCACACTGTTCACAAGTCCCTTCCCAGGCAGTTATCTGCGTTATCCTCTCATGCTGCCATCTTTTTTTCTCCTAGTTTTTTTTTAGTATTTACCTTCATGTTTCTAAATAGTAGGTTCTCTGATGTATATATTTTACATATTGTTGCCCATCTCTAATGGAATATGATGATTTAGCTTTCTTATATCATCCTATTCCACCCCATTATTTCTCCCTCATTTTTTAAATATGGCTCTTTCATAATTTATGGCTAAATTACTATTGCGTGCTTAATTTATTTTAACTATGTAAAGTATTGTTCATTTCTGTAACTTCACTTTTCTTTGAGTTAATAATCATCCTCTTTTCATATTTTAATTACTTATATACTTTTCTTTTTCAAAATTCTCCCACAGAATTGTAAAACTTCTTTGCACACTGTTTTTCATATGGTTATTTATGATAGGTAACTATTTCATTCTACTTTTTTTTTCTTTTAATGCTTCCTAGGACACTCCTTCTGGACTCCTTCAGCCTAGTCTCCCAGACCAAAGTGGTTGCACTTTGTGCCTGCTGTGACTATCCTCTGTTGGGTACCTGTTCCCTTGACCTCATGCCTTCCTCTTTCTTGGTTTGCACATTTGTTTTGATGAAGTACATCCTCAAGTTCCTTCCTGAAAAAGGGTGCATAAGATATACAACTTTTAGATCTTAAGAATGGATCAGAATTCTGTTTCTGAGAGGAAAAACACACTCTAGTAATTTTAATCAAAACACAGTTTATTATTTGTTAGCCAGTACCCATAAATCAGTGTAGGTCTATATGCCCAATGTCATTCCTTACAAGAAAAATAAACAATCAGAAGTTCTAGTCAAAGTTATGTTCATTGAGCTCAAATATTTTCACCTGCCAAAATTGGTCAGAGGTTTCAAGGACCTACTATTATACTGCAGAGAACTCCTGGAGGTATGTATATCCTAGTATGAGAAAAACAGGCCTAGATTAACAATTGCATATTAGGAAAAGTTTGGGAAGGCGATCAAACAAAAAGAGAAGGTGCATTGGGAGTGTGAGCCGTATGCTTATGAAACTTACTTGTCTGCAAGACCTGCTTCGGCCCTGTAAACTCACCATTATGTCCTAGTGGGTAACATAGCTCAATATACAATGGGTAATGTGGTGACTTGATGTTACACATTCAGGCATTTGGATTCTACTGGCACTCAGTAACAAACCAGTGGTTTCTCAAAATGAGAATACTGTAGTCATTTGCCAAAGAAAACACGGTTTTGCTTTATGTTATTAGGCTGTCTATGTGTGCCCTCTATCCTCCAAACTGGCACAGACCCCTTGTATGCTATTGGAGGCACTGGGCCAAGCAGTAGACTGAGAGAGCTTCCTGTGACCTGGAGCAGCTGGCTGTCACTGAAAGCTGGCAGTGTGACAGGTCAGTAAATGGGTCAGAGTATCAATCCCAAATATTGGTGCATGCTTCTTGAAAAATATAAAGAAGCCTACCAAAAATTCTGCTGCTTTCTTAGTTTTATAGAGGGAAAGGTGCAGCAGTCTGTCTCATTTTGGAGGGGGTACCCAGAAATTCCCTATACCACTAGACCCCCAGAAGCATCATTGATGTGACAGCCCCCTAAATTTCTCACTTCCTGGTACACTTGAGCTTCACCAAGTAATCTAAGGCACTTTGTGTATTCTCTGATTTCATCAGTGTACAGACAGTATGGTATTCTGTGGGAGGGTGAGGGGGTCAAGGTCCCTGCAGACTGTGCATAATGACTAGAGCAAGTTCAGGTATGAGTAAGACAGTAGGGTCTACACTGTCTCTGGTGCTCTCTATCCACACAGATGAAAAAAAAAAAATAGCATTTTCCAGAGCAATCGCCATAGAATAGGCTCCAGAGGTTAGTTTATTTGTTTTACAAACTATATCTGAAACTGCTGAAAGTAGAGTCACCACTGATCGATTTAACAATAGTCATTCTCCAAGACATTCTTGTCTTCTTCAAGAGCCAAATAGTCAAGTTAAATGGGGATGTGATAGGAATTCTCACTCCTGTAATCTCTATGACTTCCCTGGGAAGCAGTATTGGTTTATTGATTTACTATCTGGGGAAAGAGCGAGTAGTTTCAGAATCATCTACCATAATAGCATCTGTCTGTGGGTAAGGGGCTCAAGGTAGGAATTAGGATTGGTGCTGACATGTGTATTGCATCTATACATTCAGAATCTGTAGGAACAACCACAGGAGAGTTCATGGACTCACTGGGCCCACTGAAATGCCAACAAGAGTCAAAACTCTCATTTTGTCGTAACTCCCAAGAACCCCCATTCTGAGCATGCTCGTACTTAATATCACTATGTATTAGGGTTAGCACAGAGCCAGTATCTAGTAATACTCTAAGTGCCTGCCCTTTCCTCACTGCACAGCTATTCTGATAAATGTTTGCATGTACTTGGGATCTTTCTTCAAAGATAACCAGCCTCCCCTTCATTCAAGGAGCTTTAGGCCTGGGGATTTGGATGAGGAGCCCTATCTTGATTCACAATGACATTATTGGACTTCATTTCATTAAAGCTCAAGTATTTTTCAAGTATGTAGATCAGGATAACCTTAGAAGTTTGTCTACCTTTTTATTCTTGGGGTCCTATGATTTGTTAGCCACTGTCAAAGATCCCAGTGGATCAAATCATTTTTATTATGCTCACAAATTCTGTCAGTTAGAAATTCAGACAAGGCATGATGGGGACAGCTTATCTCTGCTCCATGATGTCAGAGGTCCCTTTGGAATACTCACAGGCTGGAGGCTGGAATCATCTGTAGGCTGGAATCATCTGAAGACTGATTTACTCACATATCAGGCAACTGATGCTGGCTGTTGACTGACGGGCTCGGTTCCTCTCTCCACAGGCCTTTCCATGTGACCTCTCTGCATTGGCTAGTTTGGGTTTTCTCACAACGTAGTACCTAGATTCCAAGGGCAAGCATTCCCAAGAGAGAGATGCAAGCAGGAACTATGCCATCTTTTCTTAATTATCCTTGGAAGTCACACAGTTTAACTTTTTCTATAATTACAGGCTCATCAATATTCTAGGGAAGGGAAGATAAACCCCTACCGCTGAATAGAAGAATGTCAATGTCATGTTGTAAGAGCATGGGAAATGGAATAAATGTTGGGAGTCATCTTTGGAAAATACATGCTGCCTCAAATATGAAGTATCAATTTTTAATCACCATCATCTCTCAATCCTGGTTCTGGGGGACTTATCATGAACAGGGTTTATTGGTATCCTTCATGCAGAAATGACTGTAATATTTTATTAAATATGTATACACACATACACACATTGGATCTGTGTACCTTAAAGTAATGTACACAAATCATGTCATCAGTGAGACATATCTTAGTGCATGCATGAACGTTTAAGGACGTTTTATTTCAGTGTTGTATATGGTCATGAGGATTAGCCATCTCCTCAAGGATTTTACATTACAATCATAAGCCATTGAATAAATCATTATATGTACTGTCATGCTTGTTATAAGGAATAACTATTTCACTTCTTCCAGATTAAAACTTCTTGTTTTGGTCTGACTTCTTCTATTTAGAATCAACCATTAAATTTGGCAAGACAGTCTATTTTTATTTTCTAATTCTATAACTGAATGAACTATTTTCTCTTGAAAGTGGAACGTCATTCTAAACTTTTGTCAGCTTTAATAATATCAGCAACCTTAGCAGTCTTTTTAAATCCAGAAATTAAATGAATATTACTAAATTACAAAAATGCATAGGTAGTATCAACACATGATAATAAATTCTAACTAAAGGAGCATCAGCGGTTGAGCGAGGATCTTTTGCAGGCAGTAGTGAGCAACTTTTCACAGAACCATTTAAGGAGAGAACAGTTCTTCAGTGAGTAGTAGCTCAGATAATTTAGGCATTTTCTAATACCATCTTCCATGCCCTCTGTGCTCCAAGCATGTTAGATGACTTACTCTTTCTGGAACATCCATGCACAAAGTCTTTCCACTTTCCATTTCTTCTGGGAATGTTATTTTCCCAACCCATTCACTGAGAAGCAAACTCCATAAAGACACAAATCAAAAGTCATCTCTTCTCTGAAATCTTGTTTAAAAATCTCAAAAGCCAAATTTTCACTTCCTCTTTTGCAGTCACAAAGCCCTTTGTAAATATGCTATTATGACAACACTACATGCTCTTGGGAAGGGAGGAGGGAAAGCAGTAAAGAGTGAGTAATATCTGATCTTTGTATCCTGTCCAGCACTCAGCAATCAAGAGTAATTTGTTGCATAAATTATCATTCAATAAACCTCTCATTACAAGGGAGGAGAACTATTAAAAATGCAGATTCCTAGTCCTACTGAACCACACTCTCAGAGATGGATCTTTTTGATAATCAATCCAGTGATCTGTGGAGCATACTTTAACGAACACTTTTCTAGACACAGCCCAAAGGAGCTCTCAGCAGAGTTCATTTTACACTCACCTATTCTTAGTTAGCCTTGCTTTTCACATTTTCTAAGCCATTTATTTTACTTTCAAATTCTTTAAGAAGATTATTTTCATTTAGCTTTCAGATAAGGAAGGAAAAACATTCTGCCCTAGAACTTAATTTCTTAGCTGACATATAATTTTGTATGTGTTGTTCATTTAACCTACATTCAGAAAGTGTGTGGGTGTGTACACACATGCATATGCCTGCAGTTAATGAAGTCTTGAGGCATATGAAACATTATGGAGTTTATAAATGGTTCAATTACACTTTGTATTCGACAGATTTTCTAATTATATGCTTATATTGTCAGAAGTCACTAAAGTTTTACAAATCAAAGCTGACACAGAGAAGTCTTACAGGATTCCAAAAAATGGGGGATTTTAGTATAAAATATAATTAGATCTATGTTCCAATAGATAATGTTTTAAGAATTCATTTTCTGGGGAAGCTGGGATGGCTCAGCGGGTTGCAGCCCCGGAGACCAGGAATCGAATCCCGGCCCCGGCCCAGGTGGACCCATATGCTGAACCAGGGGTTCCCAACCTTTTTATACCCTAGGGCAGGGGTGGCCAACAAGTCGATCATGATCGACCGGTCGATCGCGAGGCCAATTTTGGTCGACTGTCTATCGCTCGCAATGTCTGGGGTGGAATTCCATGTACCATGGACTTTGAAGCGATTGTATCTCTTATAACTCAAGCGGTGCCGCTGCGGCGCCCGGCTGATTTGAAACAGCAACTCGAGCGGCGCCAATACAGCGCCTGGCTGATTTGAAGTGTCAAATCATAACATATAATCCTAAGAAACTGACAAAATGGGGTATTAGAGTTTATACTCTAGCTGACTCGAAGACTGGCTACATTTGCTGCATTTTGCCATATTATGGATCACTCACAACAGAGCTCTTGGTCAGGCCCGATTTACCTGTTTCATCAAGAATTCCGATACACTTATACAAAATGTTGTTGGAGAAAATTCCAGGTGCTCAGGGGCACCATATGTACATGGATCGCTACTATACTAGTTATGTCGTAGCTCAAGAACTAGCCAAATTGAAATGCAGTATCTCCGGAACGATCTTAACAAACAGGAAAGAATTGCCCAAGGAAACAAAAAAGCCAAATTTTTCGAAAAAATCCACGGTCACGTATCGATGGGGTAACACCTTACTTTTAGGGTGGAAAGATAAGAGGATTGTCACTTGTTTGACTACGAGGGGTGACACAGGAATGTCGACGGTCAAAAGGATTACACGAGGTGGTGTGGAAATAATGGTCAAGAAACCCAATATTGTTTTGAATTATATAAAATATATGGGTGGTGTTGATCGGGTGGACCAATATGC